>JANFAE010000466.1:0-78351 GCA_024613145.1 Pisolithus marmoratus | reverse complement strand
GCTGGTCAGCGCTGACACGGGTCAATGCTTTTTTGAAGACTTGAAAAACCCCAGCATTTCCGCTCAGCTGACGACGTGGAGGAGCATAGGGACTCTAATATGCGCTGCCAGATACACAACGGTGAAGGATGCATTGATCACCGTCAACGACTATACGGAAGAATTCTCCGAAAGATCCTGCTTGTGAGGGTTGTTTTTGAATCGGAGGCTGGAGAGACGGTTAAATAGCATATCCCAGACAAATGATTTTGGGGCTTCCATGAGCCTGACCCAGGGTTCGAGGCCTCTTCTTCATCTAAAGCAGACTCCTATAATGGCATCGACATCGTGAGTGTCGACATCGCAGGAATCAAGGATCGATGCCCAAACCCGCCCTAACGAAGCGAGGTTCCCGACAGATAGGATGTTGGGGCACCTTGAACACGGGTGCCAGCGCGCTATCCCCAATCGCGGTTTGGTAAAAGTGGCTGCAGCCTCAACGTCATTGCAACCCTTTCCGGAGACCAAAACGATTCTTTTTCTTTCGAAAAAAGATAGTCGACAGTTGTATCCAGTGCCTTCACTTTCCAAGGTACGGACGACTCTTGCACTGCATCCTGGCCAACCCACCATCCACCACGCGCGCTCTCTCAACCACGACTTCGCCTCCCCATCTCGACTAACTTTTTCAACACCCTCTTCGTATCTCTCTACGCTCGACACACTGAGTATTGGACGAGCCTGAACTGGGAAAAGGCGTCTGGTGAACGAGGAGGCCTGAACGAATGACGGCTGTGAGTCCAAATAGACGGGCGAAGAGATGTCGCGTTCTTCTTGACCCGACATCGAGCCTTGCTTTTTTGTCGAATCACTTATCAGAGTGATGATTTGTGTACATGTAACGGTGTTTATTTTCGAGAGAAGCTGTAGTTCGGGGAGGTATTGACCAGACCCCGCCACATAGACGGATGGGGGGACACGTACCTCTGTCAATGGCACGCTGAAGCCCAATCTGCTGCTTCTCTTGGGCTGGCAAGACCTCGTACAAGCCTGCGTATGGAATAGGACACATCTGGGAGTTGAGTAGGTCGAGTGCAATCAACGCCGCCGTCCTCGATGTCTGAATGGACGCATGACTTTGAGGGACCGTTGGTGGGTGTCAGGCGACTACGGTTCAGTCTGGCTCGACGGCTATGCCTTGTAACTTTAGACAGACGTCATTCCCCTCATACGTTTTGCCCGTACAATCTTCTGGACAGAAGACGAAACGGAACGCTTTCGAAATGGTAACGAGAGGAAAAGGAGTGTGCGCACGTGATGAACTATGCACTTCTTGGATTGATCCGCCAACGACGAGAAAAGCCCTCCCCGTTTCCTAACCGGGCATCAACCAAGTTTTGGTAGTATATAACCCTAGACGAAAGTGGGCCAGGCACCTCAAGCCTCTACTCAGATTGGTGGCTCGTCTTCCCTCAAACGTTCGCATCCTCAGACCACTGCCTAACATCGAGCGGGGTAACGCTGTGCACGTGAAGCCTGTGTCTGGCATTGGATAACACGGAGCAGTCAGAGAAATTGGATGGTCCACTTGAGTGGGCCCATCTGGTTTCTTGGTCGTTAAAGCCAATAGCAGCACAAAGGCTACACAGACCAGTGAACCTCACCTCGTATCTCCAAATTTGATCCGCCAGCGACGAGCCGTCTCACAACCGCCCTACTACGCATCCCCCTCGTCAGCGCCGCCTCCGTTTCCAACTGGGGCAAGCAGGTAGAACTGCATCTACGGTCTGCCTCCGAATGTGCTCCAGATCATCTACAGGACATTCTTACAGATGCCCAACCTCGAGAGACAGCAGAAGACACTGTACTGGCTGGTGTATCACCTCAGACTCATCATGCATCAACCATGTATTCTTCATCGGTATGACGTTGTTTACCTAATCACACAATCCGCTGATGGAAATAACAGCGTGCATGTATATCCTCAGATCCACCTACCTTCCAGCCTACTCTTATCTCATTCACCTTCCTTACTCCGGATCCATTCCAATGTCACTCGGGACTTCCTTTGTCCCACTCGACTCCACACCGTCCAACGCGGGACACGCGTGCAATCGGTTCATCCACCACCGCGGTCCCTCGACAGCATGGCCAGCGGATCTAACAGGTCGCAGAATCAGACTTCCATCACATTTGCTGCCATCGCCGTCGCCGCATCTAACAACCCACCGTGTCCCGACTTGGACGCTGATATTTAATCCTCTGTATCTTCTACTCGGCTATTTTGGTGATAACGTTTTTTGCATTCCCTCCATTATTACACATTCGATGTGCCCTTGCTGCCGACTCAACCACACAACGTGACAGTTCTTAATGAATCTCTGATGCATGCCTTACCTCTCAGTGCAACTGGAAACAAGGCGCACATGATTGTCATCAGCAAAAGGTTATCGTCGTTGTGTGTTATCTATGAATTGTAGTCCCGTTTACAGTACTACGGTCGCAGCCTTGTCATTTCTCATATTTTCTTCTCTCCAACCACACGACCCTGTGTATGCCCTCACGGGTTAAGGAAATCGGAACCGGCACCGTCGTTTCTGTACTTAAATACATACGTCCGCTAATGATAATGGGTCTACGTGCTTCGACGATTCTCCTGGACAAGTCACCGGAAACCGGTGGCCCAAAGGCGATCGTGAGCACGCTGACAGCTTTTGAGAACTGCCGGTGCTTTCAGCAGCGCGTATAAACTTCGCAGAATTTTAAAAGGGTGTGAACCATCGGCTGTCCTCATAACACACTTCTTTCACCAAACGACCCACATCATTGGTCACCTTCGGCTGCATATGGGGGTCTTCATAATCGTGCATCCCGGTCCGCCGAGCAATTTGCGATCATCGAGTCGATCGTTTCAAAGAATATGCGTTAGGAAAATTTTATTGTCCGTACTTGTGTCAATCATATTGCTTCATCGGCGTGTTTAGATGACTTACCGTTGGACAATATCACCGACTTTCAAAGCACGATAGGCCGTGCGGATCAGCAGCACCATTCTTACAATCCCCAGGGGGGAGGGGGGGGAGGCGGACTTCAAACCCTGCATTGTTTAGAGCAGCCTGTGTTCGCATAACACGACTAGGGGCAATCCTCGTTGATCCAAGTGAAGGATTTGCGATTGGGGCTGGAAATTTTTATCGCTGCGGGTCTAAGAGCCGAAGATACGATCGAGATCGGAAGGTTTGTGGAGGAAATAGATTCAAATGATGAAGAAAGACATCCTTACGGTGTTCAAGTCGGTAGGTATTCGTTTACTGCGTACGTTGGGCCAGTAGGACGAAAACCGACTGTTCATCTTCCTCGTACTATCTTCTGTATGTCAAGCAGTCCATGATTCAGTTAGCCTGTACGCGCGGGAACCTGCAGACATCTGCCCTACGTGCTGTAGATCATAAAATAGCGTGTCGATACACCAAACCGACGTCTCCTACACTTACGGGACATAGTATGTCGTAGTTCTCCGGATTGAACTGGGACGCGCCTCCACAGTCCACAGGCACCACCGTTGGAACGCCTTATGTCTGTACAAGACACCCGTTTGTGTATCACCAGGTCCAAAGACGACGTGTACGGGGACGGGAACGGCAGTGATACAGCCGATGGAAGGTCTGCCTGACTGAACTGCATTGTAGCATCTGGCAAGGGATATCAGCAAGGACGAGTGGGAATGAGGAGAATGGAATCGGCGAGATGGCCAGCAGAAAACACAGGGAAATGTGCACTACAGTACTGGTCCATGTGCCAACTGCAACGTGTTGATGGCGTCTAATTTCGAACATCACTTTTTCGTTTGCACCCTCAACCTCAAACCAAAGTTCAAACCCGTCGTGTACCAATCTCTCAATGGCTAGAACGCAGTCAAGGAAACGTCGTCTTTTGGGACTGGTGAAGCCGTCTAACTCAACAAGCGGCCTTGCTTCGGTGGGTAACCATCCCTTTGCCGAGATGTACTTGATTGATCTGCCCCCCCCCCCCCCCCCAAAAAAAAAAATCAGTCGCCAGGAATTGTCTGAGGCTCGCGCAGGGCATTTCGCTGGGATGTCCGACACAGCGAGCATGGATTCTCAGAGCAAGTTAGCCAGAATGAAGCGCTTCTTCAAACGATCGAACCAAAGTTCTTCGGCCAATACCGCGACGAAAATCGGTGACATATCGACAAGTCGGGGACCTCTGGAGCATCAGGAACAGGATCAGCGAGCTCCACATCAGAATGTATGTGATCTACCAAACAAAAGAAAATCACGATGATGGATGATCCATTGAACAGGCTGTGGAAGTATGTACGAGTGGCGGGGCGCATGAACAAGAAAAGCCACTCCCCGCAGTTCCAACAAAGGAGGTACGTGATCTGTGATGTCCAGCTACCCGATGATTGAGTGGTTCTGTTGAACAGGCCGAGAAGTCAATCGCTAAACCAGACCCAGACCCCACGCTAGCATCGGCTGGTCAGGATGTCAATGTTGCAGCAAAGGAATTCAGCCGCATTCATGTCATCCCGCGTGTCGCGCAAGGTGCTGTAGATGCCGTCGATAACGCCAATACTACATCCTCCGGGATTCAAAATTTGAGTGATACGTACCTCAAACCTTTCAAAGTTTTCAATCAAGTGGTTTCCACTCTTTCTAATGTAAGTTTTCATGTTTTGTATCCGCACAATGATTGCATGCGTGCACCAGGTCCACCCCTACGCACAGGCTGCGTTAGGCATCTTAACCGCTGCTTCTCAGGTTCATTTCTGCTTACTACACTGAGTTCTTATCTCATGGGGTTGGTCATAGCTGGTTATCAATCAAGCGAATATAGACAATGCAGTATCCGCTCTCCTTGATAAGGTGCAATGCACATACGAATTTCTTGCGGAAGATGAACGCATAAACAATATTGACGACATCAGAGATGCCCTCGCAAAGATCGCACGAGCGATAAGCGAGTCTGCACACTTCATCAAAAACTACTCCGCAACGAGAAGCTTCTGTAGGTCATGTATGCCCTAAACTTGGCTGCTATATCTTTAACACAATATATTCGCAGGGAAGCGGATAGGAAAGAATGTCTTCACCGAGACGCAGGCCGTCATCGATGCCTACGTGAAGACCCTAGACGGCTTGATGCAACAATACCGCGATCGTGCTGTTCGGGACATTCACGTTAACATATACGGCATAACTGAAGATCTGAATCTCGAGGGCATGGCCTACGCAGATGGCGCGGGGTGTCAACCTGACGAAGAAATGCCTCGAAGGTACAAGGACGGAGATTTTGCGTGAGATCATGAACTGGATTCACGATCCCGACGTCGATGCTCCGCGTATCTTTTGGCTTCACGGCCAGGCCGGAAGGGGAAAATCGGCCATTGCGCATACAATTGCGTCGTGGGTCGAGGACGTGGGAGCCTTGGGTCTTGCTTTTGCTTTGCTCGTGACCGGCAGATGGAACGTCGCGAGGAGAAGATTCTGACGACAATCGCTTGTGATCTGGCTGACCGAGATCCAGCCTTTCGGCGTGCATTATCGGACATCGTCGCACACAAGCGCTCACTGAAAACTACCCCTGACGTGACGCAACAGTGGCAGCGACTCATTTTAGAGCCGTTGTCCAAGGTCGACGGGATGATCGTTGGGAACGTGGTGGTGGTGGATAGATGCCCTGGATGAAAGTGGGCCGGACGCCTCGAGGGAGCACATCCTATCTCTACTCACATCGGCGGAAGCCGCTCACCTTCCCTCAAACTTTCGCATCCTTCTGACTTCCAGGCTACTGCCCGACATCGAACGTTTCCTGAGTAACGCTGCGCACGTGAAGCCCGTCTCATTGGATAACATATCTGCGCAATCTGCCGAGTGCGACATCCGACTTTATGTTACAGACGAGCTTCGCCATCATCCAGAGATGGGAACTGCAGAAGTCCAGAGCATTGCTCGGAAATCGGACGGTCTATTTGAGTGGGCTCGTCTAGCCTGCAAGTTCATCAAACCCAATAGACCAGGTCGGACGATAATGGAGCGCTACAACGAGGTCATGTCACCTCATTCCACTGCTGGGGGAACCTTGTTGGATGTCATGTACAAAACAATCTTGCAGGACACCATGCCCGGGCCTCAGGATGAGGCTACGCTCAGGCGATTTTGCTCCGTGATGCAACAAATCATGTCGACGTCTGAACCTCTGCAGTTGGATACCTTAAATGTGATGCGAAGTCACTTTCCCCCAGAGGCAGACCATTTCGATATCATTGTCATTCTAGAATTCATGGCACCACTGTTAAGTGGGATTGCGGACAGGTGCTCCGTCGTCCGACCTCTGCATGCATCATTCTACGACTTCCTCACTGATGAGAAACGGAGCGGGGTGTACTTCGTTGGAAAGTCTAGCATGCACAGGTTCCTTGCCTACTCATCATTGCACACTCTTTGCAGTGACCTCAAATTCAACATCTGTAGATTGGAGAGTTCCTATTGCAGCAACTCTGAGGTTGTTGATTTACAGGAGAGAGTCGACAAGAGCATCTTACCCAATCTGTCTTACTCGTGTCAATACTGGGCCTATCATCTGCGAAGAACTGAGTTTGACTTAATGCTTGCAACAATGGTGGAGGGTATCATTGGATGTGAAAAGCTTCTCTTCTGGTTTGAGACACTGAGCCTTCTCGGTGGACTCGGACATGCTACAAGTTCTCTGTCCTCCACTATAAAATGGCTACAGGTGGGTGAACACAGTGATGGTTTATCTTGTCTAATATGAAGTCCAAGGACCAGAGTGGTTTTGATAATATCTTGGCATTTGCACAAGATGGGATTAAATTTCTGGAGAACTTTGGTAGCATAATCTCACACACCACACCACACCTTTACATTTCTGCACTGGCATTTACACCAAGAAATACAGTGCTTGCAAGGATGCTTATGCCAAAATTCCCTTGCCTTGCTGGAGCTTCTGTGGGAGGGCTTATGGAATGGCCAGCTGCTCAGCTTGTGTTGAATGGGCATACTAGTGGAGTCAGGTCAGTTGGATTCTCCCCTGATGGCAAGAGGATAGTGTCAGGGTCAGATGACAAGACAGTGAGGATCTGGGATGCTGAGAGAGGGATGCAGATAGGAGGGGCACTTGAGGGGCACACTGATTGGGTCTTGTCAGTTGGATTCTCCCCTGATGGCAAGAGGATAGTGTCAGGGTCATATGACAAGACAGTGAGGATCTGGGATGCTGAGAGAGGGGTGCAGATAGGAGGGGCACTTGAGGGGCACACTGATTGGGTCTTGTCAGTTGGATTCTCCCCTGATGGCAAGAGGATAGTGTCAGGGTCAGATGACAAGACAGTGAGGATCTGGGATGCTGAGAGAGGGGTGCAGATAGGAGGGGCACTTGAGGGGCACACCAGTGGGGTCTTGTCAGTTGGATTCTCCCCTGATGGCAAGAGGATAGTGTCAGGGTCAGATGACAACACAGTGAGGATCTGGGATGCTGAGAGAGGGGTGCAGATAGGAGGGGCACTTGAGGGGCACACTGGTGGGGTCTTGTCAGTTGGATTCTCCCCTGATGGCAAGAGGATAGTGTCAGGGTCATATGACAACACAGTGAGGATCTGGGATGCTGAGAGAGGGGTACAGATAGGAGGGGCACTTGAGGGGCACACTGATTGGGTCTTGTCAGTTGGATTCTCTCCTGATGGCAAGAGGATAGTGTCAGGGTCAGATGATAACACAGTGAGGATCTGGGATGCTGAGAAAGAGATGCAGATAGGAGGGGCACTTGAGGGGCACACCAGTGGGGTCAGGTCAGTTGGATTCTCCCCTGATGGCAAGAGGATAGTGTCAGGGTCATATGACAAGACAGTGAGGATCTGGGATGCTGAGAGAGGGGTACAGATAGGAGGGGCACTTGAGGGGCACACTGATTGGGTCTTCTCAGTTGGATTCTCCCCTGATGGCAAGAGGATAGTGTCAGGGTCCTCTGACAAGACAGTGAGGATCTGGGATGCTGAGAGAGGGGTGCAGATAGGAGGGGCACTTGAGGGGCACACCAGTGGGGTCAGGTCAGTTGAATTCTCCCCTGATGGCAAGAGGATAGTGTCAGGGTCATATGACAAGACAGTGAGGATCTGGGATGCTGAGAGAGGGGTGCAGATAGGAGGGGCACTTGAGGGGCACACTGATTGGGTCTTGTCAGTTGGATTCTCCCCTGATGGCAAGAGAATAGTGTCAAGGTCCCATGACAACACAGTGAGGATCTGGGATGCTGAGAGAGGGGTGCAGATAGGAGGGGCACTTGAGGGGCACACCAGTGGGGTCTTGTCAGTTGGATTCTCCCCTGATGGCAAGAGGATAGTGTCAGGGTCAGATGACAACACAGTGAGGATCTGGGATGCTGAGAGAGGGGTGCAGATAGGAGGGGCACTTGAGGGGCACACCAGTGGGGTCTTGTCAGTTGGATTCTCCCCTGATGGCAAGAGGATAGTGTCAGGGTCATATGACAAGACAGTGAGGATCTGGGATGCTGAGAGAGGGGTGCAGATAGGAGGGGCACTTGAGGGGCACACTGATTGGGTCTTCTCAGTTGGATTCTCCCCTGATGGCAAGAGGATAGTGTCAGGGTCCTCTGACAAGACAGTGAGGATCTGGGATGCTGAGAGAGGGGTGCAGATAGGAGGGGCACTTGAGGGGCACACTGGTGGGGTCTGGTCAGTTGGATTCTCCCCTGATGGCAAGAGGATAGTGTCAGGGTCAGATGACAACACAGTGAGGATCTGGGACGCTGACAGAGGGGTGCACATAGGTGAGTCTTGCCCACTGGTCATGTTTTCTGACATCACTGAACTAACCTGGATTTACCAAAGTCTTCTCAGTCTGTTTTTCATCAGTCCCTTCACAGGCACTGCATGACAGTCAACAACTCCTTGATGGCATCCAGCAGGATGATGTGTGGCATCAACGAGTCAAGCTTTTTAATGATGGCTGGATCAGAGGTCCAAAGGGGAGATTGTTGCTCTGGATACCTCCAACATTCTGGCAACCATTCTATTCTATGTGGACCACAATGGTCATTCCCAAAGGTAGGTGTGTGGAACTGGATATGGCCCAGATGGTTCATGGGAGCCAGTGGCATGAATGTTTTAAGCCAGTTGTTTAGCTTCATTGTGACCCTCATAAATTTGTATTATAAAATGAATTCAGAATGCTGAGAGACTTGAAATCATAAATGTCTGATGATCTACTCAGCCCATACCAGGGGCATTCCAAGTCCCCACCATCCAGATCAATTTCTTGCATTCCCTATTGCCCTCCATCAACAAAACTGGTTTTGGCTGTGCAGCCACTACAGCATGCCACATGTGACAGGTGCATCCCCCATTGTACAGTGACTCCCAACTTATTGATTACTACATTTGAGACCAAAATATATATGTATCTGTCAAACATATGAATCATAAACATGGGGTTTCATACATTGGAATGGCTTATCTCAGAGGGAAAATGTTGGGTGTCCCAGGTTTGGGACTGTCAGTACATCAGGAAAGCTAGAAGCAGTCTAATTCATCTGTGTTTGTCTGCAGCAGACTCACCCATTGAAAAAGCAGCTGAATTTGTAGTTATCTTGCGAAATCATGCCAAGGACAGGCTCAAACCCTTCAAGACTGGAATGATCAGGCCATGTTCAGCTTGCACATCAGGAAAACCACTTTGCTATGTAGCATAGCCACAAAGGTACACTGACAGCTGTAGCAACCATTGTGCTATGTCATCTCAGGCATGTGTCACTCAGCAATCAAATATGTGCCATAGTTACTGTAGAAAACTGTGTGCTCTCTGTAGAACATCATAGCCTCACTAAGGTAGCATTCATCCTTTGTAGCCTTGATAGCCAAAGTAGTCTACTGGTATCACCGCATGGTCCATGGCCGACACAAACATCCAAATGTTAATACATCATGCATGCCGATCTATGGTGGATAGCATTAAAATGCATTAACTACTGTTCAAGTGTGACAAACGAATCCAAATCAATGTATGAATTAACATAAAATTGAGCACCCATCTCCAGCACATTGTATGATGACCAGTTTGCACTGATGTGCTTCCCACACTGAGCTTGAAGGTGACAGAGCCATATGATGCAGTTGGCACTGATTATTGACATGTTTGGACAGTGGTGATGAGTAGAATGGTTAATGATGTACAGCCCAGAGACTGGATCGCAGCGATGGAGTGTGGTGAACCACTCCACAAAAATGAGCAGATGGGGATGGTTACCCAAGTATTCAGGAAGCTTAAACACGATGCAGAGTTGTGCAACCCAGACACCTGGGATGCCAGTCACTTGTCAGACAGAGCACATTACAATGATGGGAAATGACACCTACTGTTGGGCTTGACAACATCTTTAGTGCATTCATGACCAGCTTCTGACACAAAGACGGTATCAAAATGAGCAGGGATTTCAGGCTTGTGACCATGAGCATTGATTCTAGGTGTGGCCTGCACTCTTTGCATGCCCTTGTCATGCCCTGTGATAGTGCTGGGGGCAATGGCAATGCTGATGCTATGGAATACATCAAAGTGATCAGAATCTGTGGGTTGCACTGCTTGGTTTTGAGATGACAAGGAAGCAAGAAATTGCTTGAGCGTGACAATGAAATCAGGGGCTTTGTATTCAGAATGTATCTGATCCATGGTGGCTCTGCAACAGGAGGGATATTTAGTGACTTTGTATCGGACCTTCGCATGTAGGCCTAGAGTTTTAATCAGTAGAAAACACATGCCCATGAGTGGTTAACATACACATCAACTGGTCAGTTGCATCACCTAGGTCTGAGACAGAGTCAGACTCGCCAATACTACTGGTTGTGCAGTCCACAGAGTCCATGCACAGCTGTCTCTTCAGCTGTCTCCAAGCCAGGTAGGCAGACTTGTGGTGGATGGCTTCCTGGCGTTGAAGCCACAATGCCATCTGTTCTACATAGTTGCACTTGTTACTTGCACGATAAGCATCTTTGGTGTAGTCGATATGTAAACATTCTGGGTACTCTGTGTTATAACCATCAGCGCTTCTGAGTGCTCAAATGGAGGACATGTAATGTAGAAGGGAATGGATCTTTGGCATGTTGAAATCCTCATGAATTTTCAGGTCGATAAGGACCTGTTTGTGGTCATGAAAGGTCTTGAGGCTCTCTTCCATTGCTCTCAGTGACAAGTCCGTGTGTTGCTGGCACTGCACATAGTAGATAAAGTCTAAAAGTGAGCAAACGACCATGAGGACATGATCATCTACAGCACCAGAGAGTAAACCCACAAAAACCCTCTGCATTTCTTTGTGCTCTGTGCCAGTCCACTGGGAGACAGTCAATATTCCTTTAGCAAAGTGGCAAAGGCCAGGATAATGATTCATTGCTTGGAAATGTGCATCGACCTCTTTCTCCCTGACGATATTGATGCACCATTGGAGTAAGTGGTCATGGAATATGCCCTTGTGAAGCTGGTGGAGGATGTCAGGAGTGATGCAAGTGAAGATGTTGGTGAAGGGAAGATCTTTCCAAAATGGTTCATACACAGCGCACAAACCTTCATCATCAAACTTTCTTGATCATCCATTCCTATTCTTACATTTCAAGGTCTTCAGTGTGTCTGTCATGCTTTGCCAGGTGCATTCCTCGTGGTCCCCTTGTTTATTTGATTGAACAAGACAGTGTGGGCATCAACTCTCTTTGTTACAAGCTACCAGACACTGCTCTGGGAAGTTGGCAACATAGGCTGCAAGTATCAGATGAACTCAGCACAGGCAACCATCGGTGCACGTCATGATCTTCCCATTGTGGCTGGCATCCACCAGAGGTTGAAGGAGTAGCAACATGGCATGATGGAAGAGGCAATATCCTGCTAGGGAATGGGTCTTTTTCTTGAAGCACTTGAGCTTGGAGACAGGTAAGTAGCCTATCAGGATTGTCACATGTGACAATACTTGTCGTCTAACATCCTTGGATATGTTTCCTATGGTGAGGTACACCAGCCATGCTTTCTTATTGCCACTGAAGACAGACAGGGATGTCTTGTCTGATGACAGGATGACGGGTGCAATGGTAGCACTGGTGGGCAACTTTCCCTGTAATACAATTATCTTTAGCCTCATTCAGCCTCAATACTCGAAGGTGAGAGCATACTTGCACATCCCACCACCAGTCTGCTGTCCACATTTCATCATAGATACGATTTTTTCCTTTGGAATCTGCATATGCATGCTCAGGGACATATGCCACAGCATCTCGGAAGGCCAGGTTTCCAATGAGTTCCATGATGCATTTGACTGGATCCCTATGCCACAGCTCAAGCTGTTCCCACCTCATTCTCCCATCCTCACCCACCACATTGCCTGCAACATCTATCATTTCACAAGTCCATGCTGGACCAGTTTGAAGTGAGTCTACATGTTTGAGAAAGGCATGCACACTGGCAAAACTGACCCCACTGTCATGAACCTAGATGCAAAGGGTTGTATTTTTGTTTTTGTTACACACTGGTAAGTGTACTGAAGCTTACCAGCAAGAGTTTTAAGAACTCATCAATTTTTGTTTGACTGACATTCTTCATCAGAAACTGGGAAAGGTCCCGTTTGCTGTCGTTACAAAAGGGAGCCCACTGACTTTTATGTTCTTGACCCTCTGTTCTCTCCATTTCCTTGAAAATGGTTGGCCACATTCCCAAGGTTTGAGCAGCCACTGCTGTGTACTGCTCGACAAAGTGACCTGTGTTGGCCAATGGCGATCTATCCTCTGTGGTTTCTTCTACTAATGGATGTCTAGGTGGGGGATTGGGGAGACTGGGTTCAGCACAAGGCCATAGCTGCTGTACCAACAGTCCTTGCCAAATATCTGAGTCGAGTCTATCATCTCCAGCAAGATCATACCCATCTGACTTGTAGTGTGTGATGGAAAGGGTAGTTTTCGGCCACACGGTAGTTGATTCTTGGCAGAGTGAGGCTTAGAGGGCTCGCAATAGAACTGTCCAAGGTCTCTGTTTGAGAACAACTGGGGAAAATACATTGAGTGCTAAGGGTTTATATACATTCAGAGTGTGGCAGGAGACAAATGAGTATCTAAAAAGAGAAAACAAAGAGAAAGAAAGAAACATTGACAGGAGAGTAGACTAAGTAAATTCCGAGGTGAAGTGAAGAGGTATAATCTGAGGCGTTACAAGCTGTGATTCGTTACATTCGCCCTCCTGATCTTAGTAGAGAAGATCAATTGGTGTAGGAAAAGAATATAGAGACTGGGGGGGAGTGGTGATGTCTGAAGGGGAGAGGACTTCCAAAGGGGCTTCTATAGCCTGGTGAGAGAAGCTGTCTGAGAACGTCTGAAGCTGTCTGGGGCTGTCTGAACACTGAAGAAGGCCACATGCAACCTTCTCAAACTCAAAACTTGAAACTCTCACTTGTAACTCAATTGTTATTGTTCTAGGTAGGTAAAATGTAATGTAGGTGACGTGCGGGCTTGCTTAAGCCACATCACGTGTCTACTCTCGAAGCTAAGTAAAGTCTAAAGTAAATGAACAGAAATAAAAGTGAAAGAAAGTAAAAACAATAAAGTAAAAGTAAAAGTAAAAACTATAAAATAAAAGGAATATCCTAGTGGGGAGTACTCACTCCCTACATCTGTGGGTCACTTGAGAATTCAACCGTCCTCGGTTGCAAACTGACAGTATGAGCTTGAAGGTGCCAATGGGGAAAGGTAGCGGACGGGCTCGCCGAAGGACAATGGCTGCGCGGGACTCCATGAGACTCCAGGAGATGGCAAAGGGAAGTGTGGGGAAGATGTAGGAAAAGAAATCGAGTGAATACATGCACCACAGCCCGAGATATCAACAAAACCAGCCTGAGACACCACAGCACACGAAAATCCAGATTTCTCGACAAGGGCCGCGCGAATCGCGACACGAGGTATACCATTCAAAAGCGCTGATCGAGTAGTATCATGCCCCAAAAACGCAAAAGGCGAGGCGAAGAACTGAGGGAGCTACGATGTAGACAGTGCATAGGCCAGCATGAGAGGTGGGAAGAGGAGAACCAGGCGTCGACGAGCAACGGTGAGGCCGGTGGACACGAAACCTCGGAGGGCAGCTCTACACGAACAGGAGAGCTCGGCGCAAAAGGAATCTCACCAATCGAACCTTCCAAACCCGAGTTATCGCCAAAACCGTCGCCGGTAGCCCTTCAGAGGCGGACTTCGCCATATCTCGAGAACGGCTGCACAGAATTCGCCGAAAGAGAATTCAATTGGGTCAGTTTCACAAGGAGAACGCAGGTGCCAGTTTTCGAGAGGAACGGCTGAGAAACGAGGAAGATACGCCGCCAGGAATGATAGCCTGTAGCCCAGCCACAGAAAAGTGGATATCTCGGGAATCATTGAGCGCGTCACCGTAAACCAGATACTCCCAGGTAGCTGTGAGCGAGTAGTACCGCCGTGCAAAAATTTGAAAGGCCCGGCATAAAAACGGGCGAGATACACCATCCTAACCTCCCCAACCCTGTTCAAACACAAAGACTTGAATAACTTCGGAACCACGAACGCGTGCGCTACGTCTGGGATATCGTCTGGTAGGGTTCGTCTAGTAGAGGCACGTCTAAAAAAAAGCGAACGATTCGGGCCGGAATTGAACGAGCTATGCCCCAAACACGGTAGGGGGTAGGAGGAAGGGTATGCACCGACGAATAAAGGGCCAGCGGGGCGGCACAAAATGAAGGGGGATGCTCAAGGGGAGTGGGGAGAGCCGGGAGAACAAGGAATTGAGGGGATATGTGCACACAATCCCGAGATATTCGCAAAACTGATCCGAGTCACCTCTACCCACAAGAATCCCGATTCCTCGACAACAGCTGCACCAACCCAGACACAAGGTACACCGTTCGAAAGCGCTGAGCAAGTAGTATTATATCCCTGAAAATCGAGAGAAACGGCGAAGATCCGGGGGAGATACGATGTGGACACGGTGTGGGGCAGCAAGACGGGGAAGGAGAAAATGCCGCCGCGGGGCAACCACTGAGACAATCGATATGAAACTGGAGGTGGTGGTAGAAGACACCAGGGAGGGGACAGAGAAAAAGGGATCAGACCGATTGGACCATCCAGTCCCGAGATACCTGCAAAGCCGCCTCATACTCCTCTGTAAATGAAAAACTCCTGTATCTCCACAACCAGTGAGCGCGTCACCACAAAAAAGGTATCACCCGGTAGCTGTTGACGAGTAGAGCCACCATGCGAAAAAGCGAGAGTTCCGGCGTGAAAACGAGCGAGATACACAATCTCGACCTCCCTACCCTGTTCAGACACAAAAACTCAAATAACTCCACAACCGTGAATGCACGCGCTACGTCTTTTATATCGTCTGGTAGATGTCGTCTAGTAGAGTCACGTCTGATAAAAAACGAGCGATTCGGTCGAGAATTGCAAGAGTTATGGTCTAACCACAGTCGGGGGGAGGAGGGCAGTATCGCGTTGGTGAGGAACCGCTATGTGGAACTCTATGAAACTTCAGGTGGTGATAGGGACGCACAAGGAGAGGTGGGAGAACGAGGAACCGGAGAAAACGGCGCACACAATCCCGAGATATTCCAAATTCTGTCCTACAGTGCCTTTCTCCCGGGATCAGGCGATATCTCTGGATGCGCTGAGGCCGCTGCAACGAAAAGTACACCGTCTGAAAGCTCTCGCCGAGTAGAGCCTAAATCCAGATTTGCGAGAGGGACGGGTGAGCGGTGGTCGAGATATCACGTCGACAAGGCAGGGGACAAGGGAGGCACGTGGCTGCCTGACACTCGGCAAGGGGAGACTCCATGAAAGATATGTTCATAAAAAGAAGAACAAAACACAATGAAAGAAGTCCCAATGAGCTAGGGCGACTCTATACTGACTCAGTACACCCTATGAGAGGGCTGGGGTGTACGACTGCGGCTGTATTGCCTTCCCGAGTGTGCTGGTTCCCAACTACTATGAGACGACTGGTTGCTGTACAAACTGGCAGTCACCACTCTGTCAAGCTGCCGGACCTGAGTGGGTTCATCCCTCAAGTGTGCTGATGAACGTGAGCATGCGAGTGACAATGCAGGTGGTGGGGAGCAGCAGTAATAGTAGTCACGGGAATCATAGGAATCATGGCTGCAGGACCTGCTTGAATACGAGTACTGATGGCTATAACTACAGCTGGGTGGACTTGTTGGAGATTGAATCACCACAGTGTGATGTATATTTTGGTGCAAGTTTTCACTTGCTTACATAAGCGCTTAGAGCACACTTTGTAGTACATTTTGGTACTGTATCCTCAGTAGTTGAGTCACTACTGAGGGTAAGCACATACATTCCTTATAGTAGACTACTTACTGATTCCCTGCAGCTGCCTACAGGTACATCTAATATACATAGTAGTTGAGTCACTACTGAGGCTGCCTACAGCCCTTTTCTACAGGACTCTTGAAGTATGAATGAGATGGCAAATGTGGGCAGCCATGGCCATGAGAACAAGAGTGAGATTGACCATGAGAGTAAGAGCAGGAATCATAGGAATCATGGCTTTGGGGCCTATCCAAATACGAGTGCTGATGCCTATGACCATCATTGGGTGAACTCTCGAAGTACGAGTGAGATGGCGAACATGGGCAGCCATGGCCCCGAGAGTGAGACTGAGAATGACTGCGAGAGTATCTTGCAGGTAGAGACTGAGGAGGTGAGTGAGGGTGGCACAACGAACCATCACCCGAGCTTGAGGACACAGTAGGTGTTTGAGTGGGGACCTGGGGTTGCACCAGCACTGAGCAATGACTCAGCCCTTCTGCTGAGAGTGGCGCACACAACAGTTGTTCCAAGGGGGTATTGGGGTGCACTGACAAGTGGGGATCCTCCAGTGATATGAGCCAGCCTGGACTTGAGGGAGGAATTTGAATATCTGTAGACCGATTTCCTAGATCCCAGCATGCCAGACAGTCCTTGAGAGTGTGCCTGGGTACTTCTCATGGTATCTCTTGCCCTGTAGGGAGTACAATGTGACCTTTCACAATTAGACACTTTCCCATGGCCAAATATTCCTTGCACGAATCACAGTTGGTTCGAATATGACCTTTCTCACCACAGAAAAAGCAAAACGAGTATAACTGACAGGGTGAGCGACTGGGTGGTGGCTGCATGCACGAATTACAGGCCTTGAGGGGGCCTCGACCAGACTCAAGAAGTGACTTTGCTCGAGATGTGACTCGAATTATGTCATCGAGGAACCTTCGAAGTTCCTTGGGGTGCCGAAGGAAGCTTGAGGCTTCGGAAGAACTGCTACTTGGGGTATTCAGGCCTTGCATGACGTCAGGTGGGGAACTCAAGTGATTATAGCAATATACAAGGGAGTATTCTGAGAGAAAGACAAACACAAGAGCAAGACTGAGGCTGAAACTGAGAGCATGAGCGAAAACTGAGAAAGTGAGACCTAAAACTGCAAAAACAAGACTGAAACTGATGACAGTAGGGGCACCAGACTAAGACAGAAGCCCCTCACGGTGGGCTCCAGTTGTAGGAAAAGAATATAGAGACTGGGGGGGAGTGGTGATGTCTGAAGGGGAGAGGACTTCCAAGGGGCTTCTATAGCCTGGTGAGAGAAGCTGTCTGAGAATGTCTGAAGCTGTCTGGGGCTGTCTGAACACTGAAGAAGGCCACACACAACCTTCTCAAACTCAAAACTCAAAACTCTCACTTGTAACTCGATTGTTATTGTTCTAGGTAGGTAAAATGTAATGTAGGTGACGTGCAGGCTTACTTAAGCCACATCACATGTCTACTCTTGAAGCTAAGTAAAGTCTAAAGTAAATGAACAGAAATAAAAGTGAAAGAAAGTAAAAACAATAAAGTAAATGTAGAGTGACAGCTTGATCATGAGAATGATCAATAAGATATTGATTACTTCCCTCGCCCTATAGGCTCAGGTATTTATACTGTGTGAGAACATTATTCTAGAATAGTCTACTACAGTATGGAATGTTCAGCTACCTTTGAGAGTCTTACATGGAATGCCAGTATCTACTCTGTGATACCAACACTCCCCCTCAAGCCAGGGTCATACCCATTTCTTTGGTATGCCTCTCGTGCTTGTCTCTCGGTAGTGCTTTCATAAATATATCTGCTGTTTGGTACCTGTCAGAACAATGACAAATTTCGACCTTCTTTTGGTCTATCTTCTCATGCATGTAATGATGAGATATGTCGAAATGTTTTGTCCAGGCGGCTGTCTGTCATTATCTTAGTAGGCTGTATTTGTCTGTACCCTAGTTCTGCATATAGCTTTCATAGCCATACACACTCTCGAGTACATTTAGCCAGCATGGCATATTCTGCTTCGGTTGTTGACAGCGCAATTAAGGTTTGCTTCTTCGAGCCCCAAACAATGGCTCCCCCTTGAGCTAAGAATACATAGCCTGTGACAGACATGCAGTTCTCAGTATTGGCAAAGCTTGTGTCTATGTACCCTTGGAATATTTGGGTAGTAGTATTGCCTTTCTTTGCACTATACATTATACCGTAGTCTTTTGTTCCTTGTAGGTACCTTAATATTCTTTTGGCCACTACCCAGTGTCTTAAGTCTGGGTTTGCTGTAAATGAGGCCAATCTATTTATGGCATAGGCAATGTCAGGCCATGTGGCAACTGCAGCATACATCAAAGATCCGATCAGGGAAGCATACTTATTTTGGTTAGTTGCTTCCTCCCGTTCATGCTCTGGGAACATCTGAACCTTCATGTCTGCAGGTGTCTTTACACTGTTTGCGCTTTCCAGCCCTTGTGCCCATAGTATAGAATCTATGTACCGTGTCTGCCCTATGAACAATGTCCCTTTGGCCTGATCACGTGTGATTTCTATACCGACTATTTTCTTAGGGTCTCCAAGGTCAGTAACCTCGAACATAGACTGTAGTTGTGCTTTTAATGATGTCATAAGCCCCTGTCCCGATGTGAACAGTAAGAGATCATCTACCCATACGGTAATGATTTCTATTCCTTCTGTTGTCCACTGGACATATGCACAAGGGTCTGACCATAGGTGCTTGAATCCACCTCGCACTAACTGTCTATTCAGTTCAATGTTCCACTCTCTTCCAGATTGCTTCAGCCTGTACAATGTTTTTATTAGCCAGCACACGTGTTGTGTACCATCCTTGAAGCCTTCAGGCTGTTTCATATAGACCTCTTCTTTTAATAGGCCGTTTAGGTAAGCCCCCTTTATGTCCATCTGTTGTATTTCCCAGTCCTGGGAAACCGCTAGTGCTAATATTGCCCTGATGGTTTCTAGCCTTACTACTGGCGAGAATGTATCTGTGTAATCCATCCCCGGTATCTGTGAGTACCCCTTCGCTACTAGATGCACTTTGTATTTTTCTAATCTTCCTTCTTTATTATACTTTTGAACAAGGACCCATTTGTTGGACACTGGCATCCTACCTTTTGGTAAGTCTGTCAGTTCCCACATCCCCATTCGGTGTAGCTGATCTATTTCTGTTTTGACAGCTTTTTCCCACTCCAACCATTCAGGTGAGTCGCATGCCTCCTTCAGCAATCTTGGGTTGTCAGGTAAGGTACCATTTTCATTTAGTGCTGCATACACTAACTCTGCCTGTTCTACAGGCCTGTCTTCGAGTACTCCCTCGTCGGGGTCTCGAAATGATTCTGGTGAGTTGTTGCCTTCGCTATCTGACAACTCAGGCATAGGATCATTGAGCGCCCAGTAGTCCTTGACTACCCTGGGCCTTTTGCTCTTCCTCTGGTGAGTATTGCTAATGTCTTCTGTCCGCTTTCGTTTACTGACGCATTCTTGATCTGTTTTAGCTTCTGTTCTATTATTTTCAGTATCCAGCATGTCCTCGTCAGCCACATCCTCGGGCTCCAGCTCCCCCTCGCATGGCATACCATCTGTCAAGGTGGGTGGAACTTTTGGCATACTGACTGGATCCTTTAGAAACCAAAAATTATGTGAAGTTTTCACAGACCTCATGCAAGCATCATAAAAATGGACAGTGCATGGGCCATCCAAGAACCCAATGAAGGTGAGTCATGTGGACTTAGCATCCAGCTTGTTGATACTGATGCTTTCATTCATTATCCACACAGGACACCCAAATTCTTGGAAATGTGACATGTCGGGACAGTGTCCTGTCCACTTCTCATATGGCGTCATTCCAGCCAGCTCCCGGTGTAGGAAAAGAATATAGAGACTGGGGGGGAGTGGTGATGTCTGAAGGAGGAGAGAACTTCCAGAGGGGCTTCTATAGCCTGGTGAGAGATACTGTCTGGTGAATGTCTGAGGCTGTCTGAGGCTGTCTAAACACAGAGCAAGGCCACTCTTGACCTTCTCAAACTCAAACTCGAAACTCGAACTTGAACTTGCAACTCGTAACTCGATTGTTATTTTTCTCAGTAGGTAAAATGTAATGTAGGTGACATGCAGGCTTGCTTAAGCCACATCACGTGTCTACTCTCGAAGCTAAGTAAAGAAGTCTAAAGTAAATAAACAGAAATAAAAGTAAAAGAAAGTAAAAACAATAAAGTAAAAGTAAAAGTAAAAACTAAAAAATAAAAGGAATATCCTAGTGGGGAGTACTCACTCCCTACATCCGCAGGTCACTTGAGAATTCAACCGTCCTCGGTTGCAAACTGACAGTACGAGCTCGAAGGTGCCAATGGGGAAAGGTAGCGGACGGGCTCGCCGAAGGACAATGGCTGCGCGGGACTCCATGAGACTTGGGGAGATGGTGAAGGGAAGTGTGGGGAAGATGTAGGAAAAGAAATCGAGTGAATACATGTACCACAGCCCGAGATATCAACAAAACCAGCCCGAGACACCACAGCGCACGAAAATCCAGATTTCTCGACAAGGGCCGCGCGAATCGCGACATGAGGTATACCATTCAAAAGCACTGATTGAGTAGTATCATGCCCCAAAAACGCGAAAGGCGAGGCGAAGAACTAAGGGAGATACGATGTAGACAGTGCATAGGCCAGCATGAGAGGCGGGAAGAGGAGAACAAGGCGTCGACGAGCAACGGTGAGGCCGGTGGACACGAAACCTCGGAGGGTGGCTCTACACGAACAGGAGAGCTCGGCGCAAAAGGAATCTCACCAATCGGACCTTCCAAACCCGAGTTATCGCCAAAGTTGTCTCGTACCCCTCCAGAGGCGGACTTCGCCATATCTTGAAAACGGCTGCACAGAATTCGCCGAAAGAGAATTCAACGGGGTCAGCTTGGCGGGAAGAACGCGGGTACCAATGTTCGAGAGAAACGGCTGAGAAACGAGGGAGATATGGCGCCAGGAACATATGCCAGTGTGCCCGAATGCAGAAACGTGAATATCTCAGGAACCGCTGAGCGCGTCACCGTAAACCAGACACTCCCAGATAGCTGTGAGCGAGTAGTACCGCCGTGCAAAAAATTCGAAAGGCCCGGCATAAAACGGGCGAGATACACCATCCTAACCTCCCTAACCCTATTCAAACACAAAGACTTGAATAACTTCGGAACCACGAACGCGTGCGCTACGTCTTGGATATCGTCTGGTAGGGTTCGTCAAGTAGAGGCACGTCTAAAAAAGAAGCGAACGATTCGGGCCGGAATTGAACGAGTTATGCCCCAAACACGGTAGGGGTAGGAGGAAGGGTATGCACCGACGAATAAAGGGTCAGCGGGGCAGCACAAAATGAAGGGGGACGCTCAAGGGGAGTGGGGAGAGCCTGGAGAACAAGGCATTGAGGGGATACGTGCACCCAATCCCGAGATATTCGCAAAACTGATCTGAGTCACCTCTACCCACAAGAATCCCGATTTCTCGACAACGGCTGCACCAACCCAGACACAAGGTACACCGTTCGAAAGCGCTGAGCAAGTAGTATTATGTCCCAGAAAATCGAGAGGCACGGCGAAGATCCGGGGGAGATACGATGTGGATATGGTGTGGGGCAGCAGGCTGGGGAAGAAGAAAACGCCGCCGCGGGGCAACCACTGAGGCAATCGATACAAAACTGGAGGTGGTGGTAGAGGGCACCTGGGAGGAGATGATGAAAAAGGAATCAGGCCGATTGGACCATCCAGTCCCGAGATATCCGCGACTCCGTGTCATACTCCTCTGTACATGAAAAACTCCTGTATCTCCACAACCAGTGAGCGCGTCACCACAAAAAAGGTATCACCAGGTAGCTGTTGACGAGTAGAGCCACCATGCGAAAAAGCGAGAGTTCCGGCGTGAAAACGAGCGAGATACACAATCTCGACCTCCCTACCCTGCTCAGACACAAAAACTTAAATAACTCCACAACCGTGAATGCGCGTGCTACGTCTTTTATATCGTCTGGTAGATGTCGTCTAGTAGAGTCACGTCTGAGAAAATCGAGCGATTCGGTCGAGAGTTGCATGAGTTACAGTCTAAGCACAGTAGGGGGGAGGAGGGCGGCATCGCGTTGGTGAGGAACCGCTAGGTGGAATTCTACAGAACTTCGGGAGGTGATAGGGGTGTGCAAGGAGAGTCGGGAGAACGAGGAACCGGAAAAAACGGCGCACCCAATCCCGAGATATTCCCAAATTTTGTCCTACAGTGCCTTTCTCCAAAGAACGGGAGATATCTCCAGAGGTGCTGAGCCAATTGTGACAAAGGGTATACCATTTGGAAGGTCTCGTCGAGTAGATCCCGAATCCCGATTTGTGAGAGGGATGGATGAGCGGTGGTCAAGATATCGAGTCGGCAAGGTGGGAGATGACAGAGGCATGCGGCGGCCTAACACTCGGTAAGGGGAAGCTCGAAGAATGATATATTCATGAAAAAAAAAAAAAGAATAAACACAATAAAAAGATCCCAATGGGCTAAAGCGGCCCCCTGTCTACTCAGTACAGCCTGCGCAAAGGCTGAGGTGTGCGGCTGTGGCTGTGCGACCTTCTCGAGTGGGTTGATGTGTGACTGCTACGAGACTGTTGAGTATCATAGAAGGCAGAGGACACCATTCTGTCGACTAGCCAGCTGGTGGGCCGGACTGGGATGGGCTCATCCCTCAAGTTTTCTGGTAAGCACGAGTATGTGAGTCATGGTGCAGGTGACGGCGAGCAGTAGTACTGGTAGTCATGGAAATCACGGGAATCACGGCTGCGTGGCCTACTCGAATATGAGTACAAACGCAGGTCATCGAGATCACGAGAGCGAGAATGAGAGCGGGAGTGAGGTCGACCACGAGAGTAAGAGCGGGAATCGCGGGAATCGCGGCTGTGGGGCCTATCCAAATACGAGTGCTGATGCCTATGACCATCATTGGGTGAACTCTCGAAGTATGAGTGAGACGGCGACCGTGGGCGGCCACGGCCACGAGAGTGAGACCGAGAACGACCGCAAGAGTATCTTGCAGGTAGAGACTGAGGAGGTGAACGTGTTGGAGATTGAATCACCCCTGTGTGATATCTGTTTTTGGTACGCTTTTCTTCTGCTTACATAAGCGCTTAGAGCGCACTTAGTAGTATGTTTTTCATACTGTTCCCTCAGTAGTTGAGTCACTACTGAGGGTAAGTCCATATATATCTTACAGTAGACTACTTACTGATACCCTGTAGCTGCCTACAGGTACTTCAATACATAAAGTAGTTGAGTCACTACTGAGGCTGCCTACAGCCCTTTTCTACAGGTTATGAGCCCCGCCTAGCGCGGAAAATTTTATTATAGGCAACTCGTACTCGACTCGAACAGAAACTACTCAACAAGACCACAAAAATCTCGACTACACTCGAAAGTAATAGGAAAATATTCTATGGAACCTGAGCTTGCAGAAGATGGCTGCAACTGGCACACCTATGGCAGTTGGGTGCTGAAGGCTATCTCTGAAGAAGGCTTGATGGGACACCTAGATGGGTCTGAAACACGACCCGCAACTCCGAAGTTACTACAGGAATATGGTGCCAGCCAAACACCACGAACCAACGAGGAACGAGATGTCGTCGCAGCCTGGAAAACTGCTGATGACACGTGGCATCAACGGGCCGCCATGGCCCACCAATATATCATTTTCGGTCTACCAGATTCAATCCTAATGCTATGTATGCATCTGGATACCCTGCATGAAACTTTCGCTTACCTCGAGAATCGCTATGGTCAAATTCCGAGACCAGAGAGTCAGAAGGTTGTCGACGAAGCCGCTCAAGAACACGACATGCCATCCAAGCAATACGTGATTGAAGAGAGCGCTCAGAGTGCTGGCAATAGCAACGACAAACCAGGAAAGTCACCAAGCGATGGGGGGAGCTCTCCCATGAGCTCAAGTGACTGTGCCGAGATCCTGACTGGGCACTGGGAACCCAAGATGGAGATCATAGACGCGTGGCATGTGGAAAGCAACATACTGGGAAATGAGACTAAGGCTGCAGTCGAAGGACGGCTGGACGAACATGCAAATACGCCTGAAGCACCTGACAATAGCAGTCAGTGCATACTAGATGGCGAGACTGCAACAGGAGGAAACGAGGCTAGTGCTGTAGCTGACATGCACAATCCGCTTGCCTCCATCGGCACAAATGCCGAGCGACGAGACCCACCTCAGTGGAGCTGTGAGGCCCTCGAGCCTGCAGCAGGCACCACCAAACAGCCAATCAAATGTTCTATCGACAACAGATCACAAACGCCCATCGAACGCAATGAGCATGTCAAAGACAAACCACCAGTGCAGATCCGCAGTGCTACAAGCACAGAACTCTGGTTACCGTGCATATGGGGGCATCGCAAGTCACGACAGGACAAGCGCGAACGACATGGCACACTCGCAGTACCACAGGACTTACCATGTATGGTGCCATGGCTAGAGGAACTCGACAGATGGTATAGTAACACAACAAGCAGCGCCGCCATCTGCTCGCACGGAGCAGAGAAGAGGCTGCTGGCTAGCAGTGGGGATTGGTACACTGGGTGTAAGGTGAAGTGGCTAAACGGCTTACCTATGCTACCCAAGCCACCTCAGAGCTATGTCGAGCACCTTCCTCGACTCTACATGGTCACTCATCGACATGGAAGACTTAAAACAAATGCTGAAACAATCAGTAATGTTCGTACAAGGCGAGACCGTTACCATGCAAAAGGAGCGCCCATGCAGCCACTGCACCCACTCACGACGCCATCTGGAATGCCATACTGGAAAGCATGGCCACACGATTGCGAGAAAAAGCGAAGCATGCCATTACTGGCTGACAGCGACGGTCAGCACACTGAACGAGAGGAAAAACGGCCAAACGACGTATCTGTGCCACTTGAACCACCTCGAACCAGTATCATGCATGTAGGCAGGACCTTCACGGTCGCCCATCAAGGGGAAGGAGTGAAAACGAGTGCTGAAAGCGTCAGCAATGCTCAAACGAGGCAAAACGCCTACTGTGTCCAAGCGGCACTAATGCAGCCCCCTCTACCCCTCTTCGAACCATCAAGACGATCCATAGGCCCTGCCAGAGGGTTATGGACGATGAAAATAGGTTACAACGAGATCGGGCAAGCGCGACAGGTCGAAACGAGAGTGGTGACGCACCCTGATGGCCATACACATGGCATCCCTACCATTGCACCACCCGCACCATCTCCAGAGCATACTAGACATCTTCCTAGGCCCTACTGGGTATCCCGTCGACGTGGGAGACTCAAAACGAGTGCTGAAATCGTCAGCAACCTTCGTAGGAGGCGAAGCGCCCACCGTGCCCATGCAGCACCCATGCGGCCATGCCAACCCCTCCCGATGCCTTCCGGACCACTCGAAATCATTGCGGGTGGGTCCCCGACACTAGGCGTTCGCTATAACGAGGCCAGCGTCACCAGAATCATTCAAACGGAAGGGAACACGTACCCCGGTGACCATACACATGGTATCCTTACCATTTCGACATCCTTCGGACCCAGAAAACGCCGAAAACCGCCCTGGAACATCGCCGGAACATATCAGAGGCAGGGGGTGCCACATCCATCGATTTGGGGCGACGACGAGCCCCTCTACGGTCAAAACGGCGGCCTTACGATCATGGTACAAGGCCACAGCGCGCGCACTACAGTGCATTTCCGGAACGGGAAGTTGCCACAACGCGGCGCGGCAAACACAAACAAATAACGCCTGTACACACTCGAAGCTCACTCGTTGCAGAAGCTACACTCGTTTTATTGAATTATTTGGTATACATTCATTTGAGTTATATTTTCTGCATTTCTACTTATCACACAGTGGAGCTTCAGGGCGTGTGTTGGAGATTGAATCACCCCTGTGTGATATCTGTTTTTGGTACGCTTTTCTTCTGCTTACATAAGCGCTTAGAGCGCACTTAGTAGTATGTTTTTCATACTGTTCCCTCAGTAGTTGAGTCACTACTGAGGGTAAGTCCATATATATCTTACAGTAGACTACTTACTGATACCCTGTAGCTGCCTACAGGTACTTCAATACATAAAGTAGTTGAGTCACTACTGAGGCTGCCTACAGCCCTTTTCTACAGAACGAGGGTGGCACAACAAGCCATCACCTGAGCTTGAGGACACAGTATGTGTTCGAGTGGGGCCCTGGGGTTGCACTGGCGCTGAGTGACAACTCGGCCCTTCCGCTAGTGAAATCATTTGGGTCTGTGGCATTTGGCTACCCACATCCTCCAGAGATATGAGCCAGCCTGGACTCGAGGGAGGGATTTGAATATCCATAGACCGATTTCCTAGATCCCAGCTATCCAGACAGTCCTTGAGAGTGCGCCCGGGTACTTCGCGTGGTATCTCTTGTCCTGTAGGGAGTACAACACGACCATTCACTAATAAACATTTTCCCACAGCCAAATACTCCTTGCACGAATCACAGTTTGCTCGAATATGACCTGACTGGCCACAGAAAAAGCAAAACGAGTACAAATGACGAGGTGAGCGACTGTCCGAGGCGGGTGGTGGCTGCGCATGTGAATTACGGGCCTCGAGGGGGCCTCGACAAGACTCGAGAAGTGACTTGGCTTGGGAGGCAACTCGAATTATGTCATCAAGGAACCTTCGAAGTTCCTCAGGGCGCCGAAGGAAGCTCGAGGCTTCGGAAGAACCAGTACTTGGGGTATTCAGGCCTTGCATGATGTCAGGTGGGAACTCGAGTGATTATAGCAATATATGAGGGAGTATTCCGAGAGAAAAGACAAACACGAGAGCGAGACTGAGACTGAAACTGTGAGGGCACGAGTGAAAACCAAGAAAGCGAGACCTGAAACTGCAAAAACAAGACTGAAACTGATGAGAGTAGGGGCACCAGACTAAGACAGAAGCCCCTCGCGGTGGGCTCCAGTTGTAGGAAAAGAATATAGAGACTGGGGGGGGAGTGGTGATGTCTGAAGGAGGAGAGAACTTCCAGAGGGGCTTCTATAGCCTGGTGAGAGATACTGTCTGGTGAACGTCTGAGGCTGTCTGAGGCTGTCTAAACACAGAGCAAGGCCACTCTCGACCTTCTCAAACTCAAACTCGAAACTCGAACTTGAACTCGCGACTCATAACTCGATTGTTATTTTTCTCAGTAGGTAAAATGTAATGTAGGTGACATGCAGGCTTGCTTAAGCCACATCACATGTCTACTCTCGATGCTAAGTAAAGAAGTCTAAAGTAAATAAACAGAAATAAAAGTAAAAGAAAGTAAAAACAATAAAGTAAAAGTAAAAGTAAAAACTAAAAAATAAAAGGAATATCCTAGTGGGGAGTACTCACTCCCTACACCAGGTATGTGAATGATTCCAGACATATGCTGCGTGGGTGATTGCTTTGGGCCAGAGGAATGCAGGGACCTTTCCTGCAATCCTCATGGCATGAGCCAATTCACCCAGCATTTGATTGAAATGCTCGGTGACGCCATTCTGTGCTGGTGAATATGGCACAGTGACCTGGAGGTCAATGCCCTTTTCTTGACACCAGGTAAGTAATTCATTATTGACATATTCCTTCCCATTATTGGTGTGCTGTAGAGATTGATGTCAAAGGACCTTGGGATATAGGCCAAAGTCTCCTAGTGGGGGAAGAGTGGTGAATTCGTCCCAGGAGGCTGGTGTTGCCTGGTGGAGGGTCAAAGAGTACAGGGAAAAGACCAAAAACGCGCCCAGAAACCCAAACAAAAGCTGTGATAATGTCTAGGGACTGTCTGGGGATGGGGAAGTAATATTCCGAGTCTCTTTCGTCTTGATTCCGGCTTTTCTTCTGGGGTAACTCGTCTGTTATTCTTCTAAGTATGTACCATACACTCAAAGTACTCGCGCAGGCTTACATAAGCCACAATGCGTGCAAACACTAAGTAAAAGACAAGAAAAGATAAAAGAAAACAAATCAGTAAGTAAAAACAATGAAATAACTGAAATATCCTGGTAGGGAGGATACTTTCCCTACAGCGCATCACTTTTGTGTGCTGTCCCAGTTGGCATTCAAGGTAAGTGAGGTATTCCTTTAATTTGCTTGATGCCTCCCCCTTACTAACCATGAACTGGACTTCACAGTAGCATGTTGCATCATCAATAAAGGAGATATACCAGCACGCACACCCACTTAGGGCCTCTGTCTGTGCTGGACCCCACACGTCTGTGTGTATCATTTCACCCGGCTGCATTGTTCTCGGCACCGATTGATTTGGAAATGGTAATCTAGTTTGTTTAGCCTCTATACAGGCAGTACAATCGATGATTGGCGACAGCACTACAGTGAGTCCATCAACTAACCATTCTCGTTGGAGATGTTGGAGTCCCTTGACTCCAACATGTCCAAACCGCTGGTGTCATTCGTCCCAAGTCCATGCCTGGTACATGTGCTCTGCAGGTTCATACCTGTGGATGCGTAACTCATATATTCCACCATGTATATTAGCTATGGCAAATAGATTATTGTTCTGGTCATATAGTTTCATTTTTCTTCCCCTGGAGATGGAGGAGCTGCCCTCCTTATCAAGGTGTGTTAATGAAATCAAGTTATGTACAGCATCGGGGGTGTACAATACATTCTGCAACATGATTACAGAAGATTTGTTATCCACTCATGCCTGTAGCACAACTGTCCCGACTCCATACACTGTGATTGTGTGATCTCTGATACCCTGGATCACCTTTTGTATAGGGACCATATCCCTAAACATTATCTTATCTTTAGCTATGTGTGCCATACTCCCTGAGTCGGCTACCCACATGTACCATTCAATGCGCTTGTCTATTCCTTTGTATGATACATTGAATGCACTATTATTAGTATTAGTACTACTACTGCTAGATGTCCGGTTCCCATCTGTGTGTAGTACCTGTTTGTCATCCTGTATGTCATGCATAGGCAATTCTGTGATCGAGGCAAAATTAGCCTGCCTGGGTTTAGCCCTTTTAGGCGACCTGCCATGCTTTTTCCAGCAGTTGTCTTCCATGTGACCTAACTTCTGACAGTAGCCACATTTGGGTTTCCCCTTATGACAGCACTTGTCAGTAGTGTGATTATTGCATCCACAGATACTACAGGACTTGGTAGGCTCCTTCTGCTTATTATTTACTTTCCTTTGAGTAAATAATGTCTGTTCTTGCGGAGTACCCTGCCTGCGCTTGAATTCATCTACTAGTACTGCTGTGAGTTCTTTGACCATGACTGAATCAACTCCCTTTCCAGCTATCTGGCCTGCCATATAGGATGTGGTAAACATTGTCCAAGACTCTGGCATATTTAATAATAGAATATCTTTGAACTCGTCATCTGGGACTGGTTTCCCCATAGCTGACAGGTTGTTCCGCATCCGTTTGAGTTTATTAATATGCATTGTGATGTTGTCACCCTCGGGACACTTAGCATTCAATAGTTCTCTCTTTGCTATGAGAGCAGTCTGAACGCTGCGTGTCTGATGAGCCATCTTTAGATTTTCCCACATTTGCGCCGCTGTCTCGGCATGCATAATGTGGTCCATCTGTTGGTCATCTATATTTGTTAATATGAGGGTTTGTGCGATTAAATCTTCTTCTTCCCATGCTGCAATTTCGGCACTGTTGGTAGAATCATCCTCTGGCTTTGGGCAGCTCCCCTCAGTGTACTTAAAGACTCTATGCAAGCACAAGAATTTCTGCATGCAAATTCTCCATGTGTGCCAGTTGTTATCTTTAAGTGTATCTACTTTGTAGGATGAGATGGCACTGAGGTTCCATACCCTACTACTGGCTCCATTGGCATTGTTTGTGTTTGTTGTTATGTTAACAAAGTCGTCAGCACTTCCCAACATAGTGATGCAAAGTTTTTATTAGATAACAATAAGTCGATAGAGGTTTTTGTTTATAGTGGCAAGCTGGGGCTCATAACCTGTAGAGTGAGAGCTTGATTGTGAGAATGATTGATAAGATATTGATTGCTTCCCTCGCCCTATAGGCTTGGGTATTTATACTGTGTGAGAACATTATTCTAGAATAGTCTACTACAGTACGGAATGTTCAGCTACCTTTGAGAGTCTTACATGGAATGCCAGTATCTACTCTGCGATACCAACAGTAAAAGTAAAAGTAAAAACTATAAAATAAAAGGAATATCCTAGTGGGGAGTACTCACTCCCTACATCGGTAGAGGCACTGTTCATAGGAGAGGTGGCGGCTGTGGAAGGACCTGTGGTAGATGCGACTGGGGTGGTCTGAGAGCCATTGACAGAGGAATTAATCTCCAATTCTTTAAACATGTCATCTATGTTTGGTGTGGGACACTACTTCCTGGGAAGAGTGTACAGGGAAAATAGAGGGGGGGCTGAAGGAATGAATTCCTAGGTCCGTCCCAAGGGGTGCTGAACGGGGAAAGGGATGTGCGAAAAGAGAAAGAGAATTGGTGGGGAAAATTCCATAGGAATAGGTCAATAACGCTAGAACAGGCCGTGGGCTCATAGGCGTGGGGCTCTGTATGCTGTTTTTCCGATATTGAAGAAACGGGTAGACTCGATGACAACACTGGAGACACAGGGAAACTCGAAGGGCTCGATGCTAGGAACTCTCAGACTCTTCAGTCACTCAGAAAATGACTCTAAAGGGTCGATTTTTTTATTCCGACGCTCAGCCGGAATACTTATGGTGTACAGGAAGCGACTACAGGTACGGAAAATTTTTAGAAGGAGCGACAAATGGAAAAAGGGATGACACCTGTCAAACATACAGTATGTACAACCCTGCATGTGCGAGTAAGTATGGACCATGCAGACGAACCACATAAGGACAAGAAGGGAAACCGTAGCAGTACCAAAATTGACAAACCAGAATAAATGAACGATGGAAAAACCTCTCTCGTGCATGCAGCTTGGGACCTCGGAGGTGGAGCAGATCATGGAGGAAGCAGTAGCAGTGGCTGTGCAGTGACTACAGTGGCGGAAACACGACAGGTGATGGGCGCTCAGAACCTGTATGGGGTTGGAGTGTGGCGCATTGTGACTGGCTGAACTGGACCAAGGCCTAGACCCTTAGCTCGAGTCTGTATGATCGGCTTCAGAATTTCGGGGAGAAGACAGCGAGGCGATCAGGGAGTCGGCGTGATGTGGAGCAGGTGACGAAATTCCTGTATGGGATTCTTTGGACGCGAGGATGGGCGGGAAGGCATGAGGCAAGACCAGAGAAATGCTGAGCTCGAGCAGGAACGGCTGTGAGTAGAGACGTAGTGCATGGAATGTTACTTGTATGCTCAGAGAATACCTATTCTCTACATCGGGACCAGGTTGTGGAAACCTCAGAAAGGGTCGTTAGCAGGGTCATTAAGGGCAGCAAAGTCAGGCGCTTGGGAGCCCTCAGTATGGGGAGACTTTTGTCCAGTCTTTCAGAAGTTGCAAGAATGGTTCTTGAAGCACTTTGGGCATCCTTCTTTATGGTCATCCCTGTTTTTGTTGCGCCCTCCATTGCATCCTTTGGGCTTGTATGGGCCAGGGCAACGATATTCTTTGTTTCCATGGCTGGCATTAGCTCATTCTGAGGCATGATGAGGGTATTTTCTGTTTCTCGAATGGGCACACTTACAAGTGGCCATATCTGCTGCAAACCAGTCAAATATAACCCTGGTGAGATAACCTGATTCTCATTTCCTGTGACAAGTCTGGTTGGGTTTCTTCATCGGGGCCATGCATGCATGCCCAAATGCAGGTGGCAATGGGTATCATAGGAATGGGTCTGGGTCATCCACATGGAGCATGCAAAAGTTGACATATCCAGGAGGTACAACATCTTGTTTGATATCGAAGGAGCCATCGCAAATGGCAGTAGCAGTGGCATGGAAATGTTTGAGCTCGAGGGGAGTGAAGTGCATCGTTGAATGAGGGGGATGTTGGGTTGGATGGGCACCTTTCATTTGTCTTTTATATACCTTTCGGGTTCGGACAGGGGTGTTAGCAAAGGCCAAGGAGTGAGAGGTGGCTGGGACTGACAGGGTGGCCCAGTCATTGGTTGTCAGCAGGCAATCGATGATGTCAAATGCTTGGCAGCAGGCATCATTGTCATCTGTGGAGACTGCAAACAAAGGTATATCTTGAGATGGACTCATGCATCAGGGGAGATCATTGGCATTAGAGACATTGAGTGCCTTGAGATACTGAGAGAAGGCTTCGAGGTGGGACACCTCATGCAATGGTAGCCATACTTTGTCACTGCTTGAGTACTCAACTTGGAATAAAGACTCACCTCCTTTTCCATGGTGATCACTTATCCACTTCACAAACAGGTTTTCGGCCTTTCCAATTCCTATGACCTGTGGAAGTTGTCTACCAGGGAAGTGGCAGTCATCATTAGGTACGTGAATTCGGAGCAGACTAGCATGGAAAGCAGGGTGGATACCTCGCTGTTTCAGTTCCAGTGGCAGGTCTAGCACGAAGGTATTATTTTGGTAGTCATTGATGATTTTGTATGGACTGATAAACTTTGGTGTCAGCTTTCGTGCATGTCCTTTTGGCAGTGCAAGATTAGTTGTGGACAGGTAAACTAAATCACCTTTTATGAATGGTGCGTCTCTGTGTCTGCAATTAGCCATGGTAGTCTGTTTCATGTGAGCAGCTATGATAGAGTCGTGAGCCTGTGATATGGCATTTTTCATTCACTGAGCAAATACTCATACTCCTGGGAATTCTGAGTTAGTTTCCCATATCATAGATCTCGGGGTTCATCCATAGTTTAGCATAAATGGAGTAAATCCGGTTGTTTCCGAGCATGCAGAATTCATAGCAAACTCAATAGCTGGTAACTTACTAGCCCAGTCTTTCTGATTTGGGGAGATACATGATCATAGCATTTGTGTAATAGTGCAGTTTGCTTGTTCTGTAATTCCATCTGTTTGAGGGTGGAAACTAGAGGACATTCAGAGTTCAGTACCTGTTAACTCATTGAGTTTATTCCAGAATGTGCTCATAAATAAAGAGTCTCAGTCACTAATAATATTCCATGGCATGCCATGGTGCTTGTACACTCTGTCGAACATTACCTCAGTGACATCTTTTGCATGGTAGGTTTGTTTCAATGGTATGAGGTGCACCATTACTGTTAGGTAATCAATGATGACTAGTATCATGTCAAACGTGCTGTTAAGTGTCCAAGATTCTGGTAAGGGGCTGACAAAGTCTATACCAATTGTTTCCCAGGGGTAACTAGGGATGTCTAAGGTTTCTAGTAGTCCGTAGCTAGGGTGATTACTTGGCTTCGATGCTTGGCAGATAGTACATGATTTGCAGAAGCTATCTATGTTGGAATTGATTCCCTTCCACCAGACATTGTCCTGTAGATAATTGGTTGTTTTACTGGGTCCGAGGTGCGCTAATATGGAATGAGCATGCGAGATCAGGATCTCATGCAGGTGGCAGGTGCCTAGTCTAATGTCTGGTATACAAAGTACCCTTTGTCCCTTGTCTTTTAGGTATATTAAACCATTGTCAACTTCAAAGTTTTTGTAGTTCTTAGGCTGCTTAACAACATCTGAGAAGAATGTGTCCTGACTATACTGATGGTGTATATCCTCACAGATGTTTATTCCTTGCTCTGCCATTGTTATGAGGTCGGGTAGTGATGTCAGTTCCTCATGATCATGTGGTGGTTCCAAGTGGTCTACGTTATTCTGACAGGTGTCATTTCCCCCAGGTGATGTGTCCGGTTCTGTTGTCCTGTCATTGTTGTCAGGAACTGTTTGTTCAGCAGGTGAGTCTAATGTCTCTGGACTCCTGCCCTCCAGTGATCGTGTTGGTCCTTCTGGCAACTTAAGGATCACTCGTTTCGCATTAGGAAAAGCCTCGCATGCTCCAGATTGTTTCCTTGTCATGCCAAGGAAAATCAGGGAGCCTGTGTACAGGGGAGCTGTTACCAAATTTAGCATTATTTTAGATGGTGTGTGTTCCTCCTCAGTGCTGACAAATTCACTTGCAGCTCTTACAGTGCCCTTTGGTTCATCAGAATAAATTCGACTCAGAGTGTCAGCGATGACATTTGTTTTTCCAGGAATGTGAATAATGTCAAAGTCGAAGTTGGCAAGGGTTTTGAGCCAGCAAGCTTGACGTGGCAATAACTTTCACTGTGTCTGGATCCACTCAAGTCCTTTGTGGTCGGTGAAGATCCGGAACTTCATTCCTTGCAGTAAGTGTTGAAAGCGCTTTAGGGACTCTATAATAGCTAACAGTTCTTGTTCATGCACAGGATAATTTTGCTGTGCCAGGTTGAATTTGCCTGACCAGAAGGCAACAATATTTCCCTTCTCAAGGGTTTTGCCCTGCCAAAGCATGCCACTTCCTCCTGACAAGCATGTGTCGCATGAGAGATTTATGGGCAAGTGACCCAGTGAGTAATCAATAGCCTTACGCCATGTTTCTCAGTGCTGATGAACTAATTCCTTTACTAGATTGAACACTCATTGTTCTGTGAATGACCATTGCCATGGTGAATTTGGTGTGGTGAGCTTATGTAGATGACCAAGTGGGATTCTAACTCCCTCACAGCCTGGTGCAAGGTATCCAACTGTGCCAATGAATCCTGCCAGTAAGTCTTTGTTGGTTGGCATTTTCCAACTAACAATTTTGTCAACTTTGTCTGGGTCCAGATGAATTCCATCCTGGTTGATAATGTGACCAAGTATATGTAGTTCATCTACAAAAAATTGTAGTTTGTGTTCGCTCAGATAGAACTTGTGTTTCCATAGTATGTCAATAACAGTTTTTACATGCACAATATGATCTTCCAGAGTGTCAGAATAAATTACGATGTCATCAAGATAAATGTCCATGAAAACTCTGATGTGTGGGGCAAAAATGTGGTTCATTAAGGACTGATATGTAGCACCAGCATTGCAGTCGCCTATCTGCATGACATGGCTTATCATTGTTCCATTGGGTGTGGTAAATAAGGTCTTCGGGACGTCCTCAGGTCTGACACAAATTTGTTCATATGCATCTTTTCCATCAAGTAGGGATCTGTAGGGGTGTGAGATGACATTTCAGAGGATAGCCTCCATGTCTGGTAGTGGCGAGGCTAACTTTCGAGTGTTAGCATTTCGTTCTCGAGTATCAATCATGGTGTGTAGATGGAGGGTACCATCCTTCGTAGCTTTCTTTAGCATTAGCATAGGGATTGCGTTAGTACCGCTGTAGGGAAAGTATCCTCCCTACCAGGATATTTCATTTATTTCATTGTTTTTACTTACTGATTTGTTTTCTTTTATCTTTTCTTGTCTTTTTACTTAGTGTTTGCACGCGTTGTGGCTTATGTAAGCCTGCGCGAGTACTTCGAGTGTACTGTACATACTTAGAATAATAACAGACGAGCTACCCCAGACGAGAAGCCGGAAAGAAGATGAAATAAGACTCGGAATATTACTTCTCCATCCCCAGACAGTCCCTAGACCTTATCACAGCTTTTATTTGGGTTTCTGGGCGCATTTTTGGTCTTTTCCCTGTACTCTTTGACCCTCCACCAGGCAACACCAGCCTCCTGGGACGAATTCACCACTCTCCCCCCCACTAGGAGACTTTGGCCTATATCCCAAGGTCCTTTCAAATCAATCTTTACATCTGGAGCCCACCGCGAGGGGGCTGTTTTGCTTGGTGACCCCACTTCTCCCCTACCTCTGAGCTTGTGCACGCGTTTTCTCGAGAACCGACGCGCCGGACCTCTCGCTTTTCTGGACTCTGATTCTACTCGACGAGACCTTTCGAACGAGGTCTTTTTCGTCGCGTCCGCTGCAGTACTTCTGGAGATATTCTTATTTTTGCGGAGAAAGGCTCTGTAGGACGAAAATTGGAATAACTTGGGACTGGGTGCGCCGTTTTCTCCGGTTTCTCGTTCGCCCACTTCTCCTCGCACGCCTCTACCATCTTCTGAAGTTTCGGAGAATTCCATCGAGCGGTTCCTCCCCAGCGCACTGCCGTCCTCCTCCCCTGCCATAGCTTAGCTCCCTGGCACCTCCTGGTCGCGTTTTGAGCCGTTTTGAGTTGTAGGAAACCCTTCCCCATCATCTTAGAGTCAGTTGACCACCCCTTCGAGACGCCGTCAGCCCCTTCGAGACCACAGACACTTCGAGACTCCCAGATGAACCCCGAGCCCTTCGAGACACACTCGTGACACAGACGCTTCGTTAGACGCACCCGCTTCGTTCATAGACGTAACCAGACGTTATATCATCGTTTTTCTTGCGCATATTGCAGTCGAGCGAGGCTGCAAGTTTGAGAATTAAGTGTTAGAGTCGCAACAGCGACTAGCTTCAGTTTTGGTGGTCAAAACCACCTTGAGACGTATCATACAAGGTTTCTGCATCCTCCTCCCCCCTTCGTGGTTCGTTGCCACACCCCCAACCCCCATAGACATTCGAGGTCGCATCGAGGTGACCCCATCTCTTCGTTTTACCCTTCGAGACTGACTGTTGGCAGTCGAGGCTCGCGTTTAACCCCGGTACTGCTGTCAATTATCAATTACGACGTGATATATATTCTTTTGAGCTTCGTATATACTACTCATGATGGAAGAAGCATCCAGACTGTCTCGAGCCCCACTCGAGTCCCCCCCGGAGTTCTTGGGGCAGGCCGAGGACTTGCCGCGTTACCTCGAGGATGTAGCGGAGTATGGTAAGGCCCAGGGCGCAACGGATACCTTGTCGCTCATCCAGTTTGCAATCGACGGAGCACCACCCCACACTGGAAGGCTCTGGAGCTATCTTGTGGCCAGCGCGCCAATCTTCGAGTGATGGGAGAACTTCCAGGCGCTCGTGACTCTCCAGTACCCTGAGATTGAGCCAGTCAAAGATGTCCTCGAGTACTTCAAGGAGTTCTATACCTTCCTCGAGGGGACTCGTCACAGTGAGCTAAGCTCAGTTGCAGCTCTAGGGGACTACCTTCGTCGTTTCCAGGTCTTGTTCTTGGCCCTGGTGAGTTGGAATGTCTTGGAGTTGAGCCATCGAGGCCAGCTATTTCTTCGAGGCCTCCCACCACAAGTCGAGCTCGAGGTTTCGAGGAGGCTTGCATCCAGGTACCCCCTGTTCGAGTTGGGCCGCCTGTGGCCTGTCGAGGTCATTGTTTGTGTTACGAAGGAGGTTATCGAGGAGGGGGTAGGCCGCTCACCCCCTCATCTAGTTTCGAAGGATGCCTCGTCAGCTCGCGAGTTCCCTGAGGAACCCTCTCAGCGCGCGCACTCGCCCTCGATCAGTTCTGTATCAGACACCCCTGTGGAGTACTCTCGGTCTCGTTCTAGAAGATGCTCCCAGGGAGAGGCGCACTCGAGCTCGAAGCTTCCCCCTCGTTTCCCCCTCGAGGCATGCCCTCGACCATTGAAAACTCCCCCCCCTTCCCCCGAGCATGCTTTGAGCAGCTCGTCCCCTCGCCGAGTCACTAATGCAGGCTCGTGGCACACTGTGGTTCAGCCACGGCGGTGTGTCCCGGATAAGCAGGCTGGTGAGTCGGCTTTGAACTCGCTTCGAGGCTCGAGAGAGGACCAATGGTCGTGTCCACGTCGAGTTGACCATTTGGAGAGTACAAAGGTTTTCCCCCCTCATTCCCAGTTGATGTCTACCAGGCCTCGAGACCTTGGTTTTGCCTCGACTCGCTCTTGTCAACCTTGTGAGTCCTCGAACACCTCCTCGAAGAGCTCGTTTCGTCTTGTGTCTCCCTCGAGGCACTCCCTTCATCCTGTCCCTCGTCGTGGGTCATGCCTAGGGAACTCGTTCTCGCTTCGAGGGACCCCAGCCTCGCTGTCAAACCCTGCCCCTGCGAGTTTCGAGTCCCTTTCGAGAGTGTCAGGTCGCTCACTTCCCCTTCGAGAGGCTATGGCTTCGAGCAGGTATCCCTCTGCCTATCGAGAGGTCCCGAGGCGCCAAGTTTGGCCTCGAAGATTTGGTTTTTGTTTCTTCTGTGGTTGTGAGGGGCACATTCGAGCGCAGTGCGGAGTTTTTGCCTTGTATCTAGTGGCAGGAAGGTGTGGGGTGGTTCGAGGTCACGTTGTGCTACCTACAGGTGAGGAGATCCCTCGTGAGGCGCTCGGGTGCACATTACAGGCTCGTTTGGACTTCTGGGCCCTCGCTCGTGGCCCAGGAGGGTTGGCTTCCCAGTTACCTTTCCCCCCTTTGAGTACAGGATCAGTCCCACCTCTCGCCACCTCTCGAGTTCGACCCGAGATGTCTCCGAGGCATCCTTTGAGGTCGCGAGCTACCCAGTCTCCTTCGAGGCTCGAGTGGTCCCCCCCGAGCTACCCTCGAGCTCCCCCCGAGCTTCGTTCCCCCTTCGATTCACCCTCGAGTCGCTTTAACTGCATTCCCCCTTCAGCTGAGTAGTAGTTTCGTTTCTTTTATGTGGTTTGTTTTGTTTCGAGCTCGCGTTTTCACATTTCTAGCTAGAGTTTTGTTTCGAGGATGATACCCTTGCCTCGGATTATGATACAGCTCAGTAGGTGATGACTGGGGACAGTCATTATTTAAAGCCACCCTCGGATGTAGGGAAAGTATCCTCCCTACCAGGATATTTCATTTATTTCATTGTTTTTACTTACTGATTTGTTTTCTTTTATCTTTTCTTGTCTTTTTACTTAGTGTTTGCACGCGTTGTGGCTTATGTAAGCCTGCGCGAGTACTTCGAGTGTACTGTACATACTTAGAATAATAACAGACGAGCTACCCCAGACGAGAAGCCGGAAAGAAGATGAAATAAGACTCGGAATATTACTTCTCCATCCCCAGACAGTCCCTAGACCTTATCACAGCTTTTATTTGGGTTTCTGGGCGCATTTTTGGTCTTTTCCCTGTACTCTTTGACCCTCCACCAGGCAACACCAGCCTCCTGGGACGAATTCACCACTCTCCCCCCCACTAGGAGACTTTGGCCTATATCCCAAGGTCCTTTCAAATCAATCTTTACACCGCTGCTAAATTCCCAACATCCTGTTCGAATATAATTGTCATGCTTCACATGCCAAAGGGGTTTCAGAGGTTCTGGGCAATGGGAAGGTCTCCACAAGTGGACTTTATTCTCATCAATAAGAGGAATAACATGGTTAATGTCACAAAGAGGGGGTAGTGGTGTTTCAATTGCCTCCTTACATATGTCCTTTGTGTAAGCTTGCAACTCCTCTCAGAGTTTTTCCCTCTCATCTCCCATAACCTTGGCTGCATGGGACTCCAGTGCAATCATTTGTACTCCTCGAATAGGCAGAGATGTGTCACTGCACACCATCACTTGTGCCAGGTTGAATCCGAGCAATATTTGATGCTGGAATAGGAATGGCATTCCTAAAATTAGATCATATGAATCAATGTTAGCAACATCCAGGGTTCATTGCTTGTGAATGTTCTGATAGGTAATCCAGGGGGTTGTCATAGCCTTGACCTTACTGCAAGACCCTGAGACCATGAGTTGGAGGTTCAGCGGTTTGTCTAGGACATCTACAGTCAGTTGTAATTGATCAACCAGCATTGTAGAAATAAAATCAGATGATGATCCAGAGTCAAGTAAAGCTCAGCATGGTTTGTCATTAACATGAACCATGACCACGGTCGGTTTTGGGAGTAGTCTTGTGACTCCTTTGGTTCAGGCAGCATTCCATTCAATAGCATTAGTTCCGGTGGGATAATCTCCACTGGTGTTTCTTGATATCATAGCTGCACAGGTCAGTGATGTCTCTCTTAGGCATTCAGGAATATCGGGGGTAGGGCCATGCCAGTGAGGCTCTCATCTATCAAAGACCAGTTCATCGTAGCACTTTGTTTTCTGCAAATGTAACCAGCACATGATATCAAATTCTGGGTCTATAAGGTTTTCATAATACATGATGTGATTGTTGAGCATGTAATGGTCTGAGAGTAAATACGTGTCTGGACCACCATAGTCCTCTATTGTGAATCGTTCAGCCTGGAATGGGGAGTTCCCTGGGTCAACGTCTTGGTCAAGGGTTAGTGGCACAGCATCATATAGAGTTGATAGTGCTCGTGCCTTTACTAGGTCCCTTTTTGCTTGTCAAAGTTCAGTCATCTCTGAGCAGGTTGTGCCAACAGTAAAAAGTCCTAAGTTGGTACCTTCTTCAATAGTGGCAAGCCTGACTTCTGCTGCAGATAGGTCAATATTGTTCAGATGCATGTGAGGTCCTTTCCATTTTCCCTGAGTCTGCCACCGCTTTGGACAATTCCATTCAATATGATCAGTGCTTTTGCAATTGAAACACATCCCTTTGGCATGAAGATGTCATTTGTGTTCCTTGTTGCTCAAGGCCATCTGCTGAGAGTTAGAACTCTTCAGAGGGTTGTGGTTACTCACAGGTCGTCCATTATTAGCAGTATTGCCAGGTATGTTCATTGTTTTAACAGATGCAGTGCTCAGCTGATCCATACTTTGCCTATGGGACATGTAATTTCGGTCACATGATTGCTGAGGCCTACAGTTATGATCCTCATCGATAACACATTTTGCCTTTTCATACCTCACACACTCTGATTCTAGAGTAACAATTGAGATGGTGGTCGTGTTGTAGCCATTTCGGGTGAGTTCTGCTTGTAAGTAAGGTTGACACCTTCTCCAGAATGCTAGAACGATATCCTTGTCACTGATATCTCCAACAGTGTCTGCTATTTCTTGAAGCTTTCTGAGGAAGTCTAAGACAGAGTGTCCCTCTTGCCAGCACACATCAAATTTGTCATGCTGCTGCATTTGGAAGTCAGCAGGAAACACATAGTCGAAGAGCTCTTCAAAGAATGTCATGAGGTTATACTTCTTTTTGAGGTCGAGAATGTTTCATTCATAGAATCAGTAAGCATGTCTGTCAAGGTACTTTCCCATGACTTTGATACTCTTCTTTCGGTCTAGGCAGGCTCCTTTTACCCAGTCGTGCAACTCGCAACACCATTTTTTGAACAAGCCCACTTGTATTTCGCCATGGTAAGTAAACAGAGGATCTTCTTTCAAGAATGACTGCTGGTACTTTAATTTGTTTAACTTAGCATGGTAGTGGCATTTCTTTTCACATTTATGGGCTTTAGTGTTGTCTGAGTCAGTGGTAAGTATAGACGAGGGTTCTTTGTCTAGGAAATCCAATCCGAATGAGAAGTTGCTTTCAGATGATGACGATGGTTCATTGTCATCAGAATCTGATGATTCACTTGGTGCTATGGGTTGTCATTGTGGTGGGTTATCGTTAGGTCTGTGTTGTCCTTTTTCTGTGTCATCAGAATCTGATGAACTACTGCTATCACTAGGGTCCCCATGCATTGCACGAAGTACAGTGCTCTCGTGCGGGAATACAGACAATGCTTGGGCAATTTGAGCTTCTTTATTCGGGTTTCCTTTACTCTTCTGATGGTGCGTCTTTACACTCTTTTCACGATTAAACAGTTCTGGCTGATTTACAACTTCGGAACTTGGCTTAGTGTCAGCAGTGAATTCCTTTTGCATGCATTGTTTCTGTTCAGCACTGAGTCCTGAAGGTCCTGGCTTTATCGACTTGCGCTTTTTCTGTTGTTTTAAGGACTCGATGATGGCCTGCTGTTGACAGATCACCACCTCAGCACTGTCGAGCTGCTCGACCAGGCTGGCCTCTTTCAGTTTGGTAATCATATGTTCAGCAGGTTCTGCTGCTTCTGGACCACTTTCATTGATAGGTAATTCTCTTGCAACTTCAACAGGAGTGGGGGCCCTCCACTTTTCCTTTATGTCTTTGGTGAGTCTCTGCATGCTCTTTTCTGATGCCAGTTTCCTTGAAGTCTTTCCTTTCTTGAGGACATTTGTCTTCAGCATTCCATACCATTGTGGGACCAAATTTCTTAGTTCCTCCTCATTCTGTACAAGGTCTGACCATAACAACTTGGGACTGAAATTATTCCTATCCTCAGATTTTGGATCTATTTCAGGTTTGTCATGCATCCATGCAGGCCAGTGGTTCTGGTCTAATAGTACTGATGTCCTAATTATCGATACAGTACTTCATGCAGGCAAGTGTGGCTTCTCAAAGCCCTCGCCTGCTTCCATGTGCACATCAATGTCCTCTCCAGTCAATACTGGGGGGTCTGGGGCACAGCCACATGGCATGCTCCTGAGCTCATGGACCGGTGTGGGCAACTCTTCTTGTGAGAGCGCAAGGGGAAAGTGGGGAAAGCTGTAGGTTAGACCTAGGCTCGTCCCAAGGGGTGCTGTGTTGGAAGGAGACAGAAGGGAGGGCTAGAAGGCGAAGGAGGATTTCTCTTGGTGACTGGGGAGTGTTGGCGACGAAGAACTCGAAAGTCCGCCTTAGACAGGTGCAGGATAACTTCTAGAGGGCTGGGGATATCTCTTGACGGCGATAACTCGTAGGGCGGCGATTTTGTGCTCTTGAACTCGTAGGTAGACGCTGTAAACACTGAAGCGGACTTGTAGTAGGCGCAGCGGCAATTCTGGGGCAGGAAGACTCGAGAACGACGAATAGACGATAAGACTGACTCTGGGGACTCTGGGGATGCTCTGGGGGCTCGAAGATACTCTGGAAAATGACTCTAGGGACTCAGGAGGACTCTTAGACACACAGATGTTGACTCCAAAAAAAAGTGGGTCCTATTTTTCTATGTACAGCGGACTTTTTGTAGCGTAAGGACAGTGGTTTCTAAGGTAAAATCGGAATACTTCGGATCTGTCAAACGTCTAAAGCAATAAAAGAAAACACCAAGACCGATGTACGGACAATCACAAGCGCTGCAGTGATGTAGATGGAAATTAAAACAAACAAGGTCCAGAATCACGAAGGTAAGTAAAGAAGAAAAGGTATAACTCCGTACTTGGGTCGGAGGGAGGCGCAGTGGGGCTGGCGGCGATTTCGTTGACAAAGGAAGGACGCGGGCAGCGATGTTTACTAGGGAGGCGGCCGTTTCGGCGCTTGTAGCATGGATATAGACACCGAGGGGCTGGGATGACACGTGACAGGTTGGTAGGAATCGCCGACACACGGTGTTCAGTGGTCACGTGAAGGGAGGGATACGTGCATTAGGGGACAGGCTTAATACGGTAGCTGGTGAGTCAGCGGCGATGTTGCAGGCACGAGCACATGATGTGGCGGAAGGTGTGACGTTAACATATGCAGCGATGTTACTAGCCAAGGGAGTGTCGTAATGCGTGAGCAAGCGACTACTGAGAGTGAGAAAGGCCGCTAAGGGCGCTCTGTAGCTTCAGGGAGTATAGACTCCCTACACCGGCTGCTCGACTGCATCTTTCAGCATGTTGTTCACACTTTCCTTGGGGTTTCCAAGGTCGGTGCAGCCTTTTAGGGCATTGCCCTGTGTCCAAACGAATCCCAAGGGTTCGTGAGTGGGTGGGACAACTGACTTGGTAGGTGCATCTATGTCATGGTCAATTCCAGTAATCCCTCCAAATCTGATAGGGCCACCTTGTTCTGGCTCAAAGGACCAGAACCAGCGCCATATTTCTTTGTTAATTGCTTTGGGGTTAAATGGCAAAGAAGACATCAGTCATGGGTTTGGCGAAGTGACTATGCACTGGGTGATCAAGCCAGTAACGAGTGGGCAACATCAAAGTCGGGTTCAGTTTAGAGAGTAAGCAGAGAGTTTAGAGGCAGTTCAAAATATGTGATGGAAAGGGTAGTTTTCGGCCACACAGTGGTCGATTCTCAGCAGAGTAAGGCTTAGAGGGCTCGTGATAGAACTGTCCAAGGTCTCTGTTTGAGAACAACTGGGGAAAATACATCGAGTGCTAAGGGTTTATATACATTCAGAGTGTGGGGGGAGACAAACGAGTATCTAAAAAGAGAAAACAAAGAGAAAGAAAGAAACATTGGCAGGAGAGTAGACTAAGTAAATTCCGAGGCGAAGTGAAGAGGTATAATCCGAGGCATTACAAGCCGTGATTCGTTACATAGTGCCACTCAGGTGGTACAGTTGGTGCATTATCTGATGAATCATCATCAGTCTGATGGTTGTCCTCAACAGGTACCATGGTTGCTGTGCAATCAAGGACTTCCCTCCACTGCTGTTGGCATCCAGCTGACTGGGCAATGTGCCATTTGACACCAGCTAGTGTCAACATGGGCTTCAAGCAGTAGTTGCAACAATGGGTGGACATGGTGAGTCTTCCTAGTGTCTCACTCAGATGTTATTTTTTTAACATTGACATGTCTCAATATTATCAAGTGTCATACAAGCCAATCATCAGATAGCAAATGCCATGTTGACAGTGTTTGGCACTTTTTATGTTTATGTTTCTCTCTCTTTTTTTTTTTTGACCATCCTTGTGATTAACACATTCATGTCACTCCACATCCACATCAGGTTGGTTGATTAGGCCGAATAACACCATACTTTTGTCAAGGATATAAGTACAGGACCCACATGTTAGCTGACACTTTGAACCTTTAGCTCCAATGCAACCCTCTGACAAAGGCTGGTGCATGCATGACAAGGAGAACCACAATGGTAAGAATGCATGATCATAGCATCAGCGAGCTTGGGACTGACTGCATGGGACAGAAACTTCTGGCAGTTGGAACTGCTGACCATCAGAGAAACAGCAGATGCTGGTTGATGACCAACATGAGGCAGCCCAGTGCCATGATGTCAAAGCCCAAAAGGAATGCACCCATGAGCACTTGCATCAGTTAGCAAACATCAGGAGCAAGAATGAAGCCATGGAGAATGAGGACCATGATGACCAGGGCATTGATGAAGACAATGATGAAGACAATGCTGGTGACACTCAGGTAACTTTATGCATGGTTTATGTTTATTCATCCTGTCATTCTGCATGACCATAGTTTGCCAGCCAGGTCATCCCTGCTAAACTTAGTGGCATGACGAAGCAACCACTCACATTTTGGAACAACAAGGTACCGAAGATGCCCCATATTTCAACAACAACCATAGAGGCACTCAAAGTAAGTATATATCTCTTTTGGAAAACATGTAACTACATGCTTGTGACAGGCCTTAATAGGCTCTGATGGTGGAATGGACAATGAATGCCATACCATCAGCTTGTTCAGGTCATTTGAAGCAGAGCCTATGAAGCAAAAGTGGATGAAGGATAAGCATGTGGAGGTTACCCCATGTGAGGACAAGGTGGTGAAGAACACTGAATGGTAAGTCCATCTGATGTCCTGCCATATGGAGTGTGACTGATGGACATTGGAGTATGGGACCCAAGAGGCAATGTGAGATAAGCCTGGAAGATGAAGACTCAATCATTGTGAAGGCACAAAAGCTCACTGAGCATGAAGGATGCCCCTGAGCTAAGGACTATGATGAGGTGACCCAAGAATTCATGACTGCCACCATCAGAGACTATTGTGCATGCCTGTGTGCCCAATCCCCCATGCCTGATCATGGCCAAGAGACAGCATTATTGGCAGCTTCTTGGGCAAAGGCATCTCAAGTCACTGGGGTGAACCTTGCCTGTACCCCCAACCTATCAAACCTTGTAAGCAGCCTGCCATATTACACATAACCAGATGGCTGCCACTTACACTTATATGCCATAGGTCACTAGCTGCAGTTTGCAGGTCTGTGGCAAGCTCAAGGCAAAGCTTTGCCCACTTGTCGAGGCCATGTTTGGCTTCCATAGTAGCCAGAGTAAGTTGGCTGTCAAGAAGAATCGATCTTTAGCAGAGGCACTCAAAGAAGGCACTAATTTTGCATTCAAGGTGAATGTTTTATTCAGTGCATGAGTCCATTAACCTGATGCAGGATCTAGCACATGGCACCTGTGGAAGATGATTAGCGAGGCTTCCTCAAGGCACCACTGATTCAAAAAATTATCAACACCATGTGGTTTGCAAACAAACATGATGAGGGCATCATGTACCCAGAACACTTCAAGCTGTTCCCATATCTGACACTTGCTCTTGTCCTGACTGCGGTATGTTCTGTTCCATTTTGATGCTGTGTTAACACTGACTGGAAATGGAGATCGAATGCTGCATTGATGAGTGGGCAACAGGAAAATGGGGAGATATATCCTTCACCATGCAAGAGTACCATTTGGTCTATGACTCATATGTGAAATGTCTTCAAGATTTCGACAGTGCTACCAAGGCTGTTGGTGTTTTGCCCACAATTTGTTCTAGGATTTACAAGGTTGGCCAGTATGTATTAAGCACATTTGCCTTGGACGCTTTGGGTCTAAGATTTCTCAGCATTCATTCGGGTGCCAGTGCGCTTACTACAGAACCTCAGTGCAAGGTATCTGCATGTGTCATTGCTGCCGCCATCTGGGAACATCAGGAAGGGATGACAATGGAGGATGAGTTGGACTGAGGGCTGATGTTACTGCCATGTGCCCGACCTAGGTATTGTCTACCCTTACCGCCACAGTCCAGAGCCTGATCAGGGGAAGGGTTCTAGTAGGGATCATTGTGAGTCATTACTGCCATGATCAGAGACAGTATCCATTGACTACATGTGCAGTATGAGTACTATTAATAAATTGATGTTTGGGGATAATATCTGTGTGACAGATACCATATATCACTTATGGCTTGCTATCCTGACATGGTAGCAAGAGTATTCATGTGGCAAGTGTGTCTACACACAGCTATACAGGATCCATAGCAGTTGGTACATAGTAGCAAGCCTACACTACTCAAGCTGTGTTGTTCTATGTAATACTGTATAATAACTATGTTGACTACATATTAGGGACTTGTCAATCCATCTATCAGTGCTACAGAGTCTATGTCAGAAAAAAGTAGTTTACATTCCAATCTGGCAGCTTGCAATTATACCCAAAATGCATTGCAACAGTAGTTGAAATTATGTTGAAATTTAGTTTCAATTTGGTTAACTAAATTTCAACATAATTTCAACTACAGTTCCAAGTCACTTGCAAGAAATTTTGGGTATAATTGCAAGCCACCAGATTGGAATGTAAACTACTTTTTTCTGACATATGTAGTGCTATATTGTTGAGTTAAATTTTCCTGATGCAAGCATCATTGGGAACTCACCAGGCATCCCGATCACTCAAAAACAGGCTCAGATCCAGCAGATATGGGTGGCAAGTGCTTGCATGAATGCAGACAATAATAAGATAAGTTTAAGGTTAAGGTTGGGTGGCTCGAACTGAGATGGAAAACCACATGGTATTCGTGTGCCCAAAAGGCAATTCTCGTGGCCAGATCCGAGTTGCGACGTCCCACGAAGGCAAGGGACCGAGGGGAGGCGCGCGCCTAAGATTGAAAACCACATGGTTTTTCGTGCGTCCAAAGGTAATTCTCGTGGCCAGACCCGAGTTGCGACAAGCCGATGACCCACAAAGGCAAGGGACCGAGTGGAGGCGCGCGCCTAGAGGGGTTCCCACGGGCCACGCCCGCTAATATATAAGACAAGAATATAAGATGAGCCCTGAGAGATGCCCATCCTCAACGCAGAAGAACTCGAGCAGCAACAGAAACGTGCTGAGCAATTCGGAACGGTAAGTTGTCCACCGCTTATAATTGTTTGAATAATTATCAAGACAGTATCTTTAGACAGCTTGACCTCCCCAACTGGTAATCCCATTGATTCGTATAGACTGCCAACGATGCAGCGTTCTGTGATTTACCTTGCAAGTTTGCTTACATTACCAGTTCTGTGTATACTGGTGTGACTGGAGGGAGCGTCTCACCTGTAATGAGTGTCATTATCAAGTCATTAACGATCCAATGCGCAGGTGACGCGACGCAGCATGGAACTTCCAACACTCGGGACCCAGTCTCAGACGTCTGTATCATGGGCGTGCAGTCTGTCAATCTACTTTGATCCAAAGATATTGAGGTACCAACAGAGACGTGGGATCCATTCCGCTGATGCTGACGGTGAACGTCTGGCAACAAAGCGGGTAAAGCCACCCCGAGTTGTTAACACGTCGCGAGCCTCAGAAATTCCCTGTAAATGGGTAGTTCGAGATACAACCCCCGACATGCAGCAGTCCCTGGCCAAACGACTAAGGGTAAGCAAAGCCAATCACGGCACAAAGGCTACAGAGACCAGTGGACGTGGCCCCGCATCCCCAATCACGCGCTCTGATTCGCGAATAGAAGCATCACAGGCGAGGTAATGTGTTCATCTATCGTCAAATTCATAATATTAAGCTCTAAGTACAGTCCTCGGGAGCCCCACCCACAGTTGGTCCAGTCTCTCCACAACGTGAGGCCATTCCATCTCTGCGACCTCGTACCATGACAAATGGAAATAAGAATGACAAGGGCCCATCAGAGACCCAACCACTTGACGAAAAGCGATGTACTGCAAAGGCAAAGACAGGTTCTCCCACCATCTCCGCGGTCCAAACCTCACTCTCTGAGGAGCTAACTCAGAGGGAACTTCCCAGTGCTCCAGCGCACCATCCTCTGCAAAACGACATTGCGAGCTCTCCAGCCCCTTCGCTTCTACACCACCGACTCCGCAAACCATCGTGGTGGACCCCCATAACTCGGCCAGACCAAACTCCTATACGTGCTCCTCCACGAATTGTGGACACCATTGGCAGGTCATGTTTGGTCGATCAGAGAGACCGCACACCAAAACAGTATCCCAACAGTTGCCGGAACGACGGAAATGAGCAGAGTGGTGACAGCGAGACATGGCCACCTGTACGACTAGCGAAAGGGAAAAAGCCTGCTCATACGGGTCGCGCCTCTCACATGGTTGCACAACATCACCCTTTCAGCCAAGTGCAGAAAATTGGCCAGCCGGTTGCGAGCGCGCCAGTGTGGTTGAATGACACCCTGTTGGTGGCCACTTTGCGGATCAAAACAATGTTGATGGAAGGCACGAAGTAGACAACAATCGGAGCAAACATGACCGGAGTGAACATCACCCCCACGGCGGTCCTCACGTCTGAGCCTAGCGTGCGCTACACCCGTCAGTACAAAGTGCTGCCCAGGTCCGGAACCCAAACCAGATGCAGAAGTCAAGGTTATTCCTCCACATCATCTCCAACTGCAGGGATGCAGCCTTCCTTTATTGCACGCGTGAGCCTCCAGACCCCCAATGGTTCTAGGCTTGAACAAGTGCCAAGTGTTGACCGCCTTTTCAGCCTCTACGTCACACAGGCCTTCCCGACCCATAAGTAGCATCCACACATGTCGACCCCTTCCCACTCACCTCACATCCCTTAGCCGAAGCGCGTCCGCCCGCTCATCTATGTGGCCAAACTCACGATATAATTCTCCCTTTTTCGCGCAACCAGAACGCCAAAGGAGCATGCACCAACCCTTTCCAACATCAACACTGCACTTGCATACTTATTCCCTACGTCAGCTTTCACTTTCACACCTCCCCTACACCTACCTGTCCAGGCACCACGCGCCAATGCTACACCACTGCGTAGCCAGACATGGCGGGCCTGCCAAGACTTTACTTACCCTACATCCACCTGATGTTCCTCTCGCAGCTGCTCAAGGACTGACGTTGATCTCGTTGGCTATGTCGGTTAACCACGGGCTCGCCGTCGATGTCATGATTGCAGTGTATAAACGTGCAGGAAGCCTGAGAGAAACTGATAGAGTGCTCGAGGGTATGAGAGGGGCCGCAGAAGAGTGGGCAGAGAGTGCCCTCAAGAGGATGGGTTATCGTCGGGACTCCTGCCAACGCACGGCCACAGATGAATACTACAAACTGGAGCCACAGTATGGAAAAGAGAATGGCGATATGAAAAGTACGCCACAGTCTACTAGCCGTTGGAGAAGCCGCAGACAGCACAGCCTAGAAGCAAACCGTCTACCACAGAACTGGACCATGTCCCTGTTCCTCCTCCCGTTGAAACATCGAAAAATTTCGCCCCCCGAGACAACACGAGCGGCGGAGTGGAAACGCCTACTTTCTTTTGCTGCTTTCAAATGCGCTGACACCTGTTAGTATCTTGTAGAAGTAAAGAAGGCCGACAATCACGAGGTTCCCATTAGCTGAGAACTGGTGTCAAGGTACGCTCCAATTTTGTATCGCTATGATTGAGTCTGAGCTATCGGAAGAGTTAAAGAGAAGTAAGTTAGCCTTTGTCATTAGAGCTGCTCATTCCATACCAACGCACCAGGTCCGCAAAATTCTTAGAATGCCCTCGCTACAATGGACTGCAATCCTTGGATTTGAGGTAGGCTACTTTTTTTGTGCGGCTTTTAAATTCGCTAACTCCTGTTAGTATCTACTGAGAACCTTCGCTTACTAAGCCCTGTCGCTCCTGGCAATCCTCGACTCTCCACTGCCCCTTCCTGTTACTACATCTTCCCATGAACGAATGCTAGGCTCTGGGGTTCTATCTAGTCAATTGTCCTTGAACTGCTGGTCGCTCCACTTCATATCTTCTAGCCACTGGCTGGACATAGACCCGCCCCCCAGAAGGGACATACATAATTAACTTGAGTTGGAATGCGTCCCCTATAATGCACCGTCGCCAAGGATCCCCACGTTGAGCTGAGGAGCAACGACTTGCAGTGATTCATTTAACATTCAATGCTCGATTCTATCAGTTTTGGGCAGGTACGGTGTTGCATTTCCACACATCAAATTCGCCACTACTTACAGCGAAAACTTTAACAAGGTTGACAACTAGATTTCTTTGTACTCATTCTACGCATCCGGGTCGCACAGGGTGCTGGATGATTCCCACGTTTGAGAGTTTAGTTGGCGTGGTTTCGAGCGTTCCAAAAATGACGTGATGGATAACTCGGGTAGCCTTGTATTCTGTACGACCGGCGGAGTGGACGAAACCTGGGAAGCCTGTGAAATCTGTGTGCTGATCTTCATCGGAGGCACATTGCAAGAACCTCCTTCGATGCCTCGTAGCTTGGGTCTCCAGGAACAGATAGTTCCAGGGCATGTTGTTCGAGAGAGATGGCCTCATCCAAATCACCAGCAATGGCTTTGTCGTGGAATTTCTGTATTAAGCGTAGCGCAAGATCATGAAAGTATGAGGGGTGAGCATGTCCATCTGGACGAAGTTGCAGCACATCTCTGTGCAACGTGTTGGCTGCGTTCAGGTCGTCAGTCACATGTTGGTTTCGAAATCCGTCCCTAAGGCAATGCCTGAGGGCGCATAGATTGTCCACCGCTTGGCCAAGCATGACAGATTCGTTTGAGTTCGTCCCCTGATCTATCCTCCGAAACCACTCCTTAACGAGTACAGCGAGCTGGTCAACGGAGACAGCATAATCACTGTGTTTCGGTGGTCGGAGCTCCAAAGCATACGTCGCAAGACAAATAGCCTCGTCCAAGTCGGCAATCGCAGACTGTTTCCGAAACTTGTCCCAAAGGTGAAGGGAGAACTCGTGGAATGTCGAGGCAGCATCAGCATCACTTGTTGGATGGTGTCGCGATGGAGCTTGGTGAACAGATGCTGCCCTTCCTGACCCGGGCATCAAAGTTTGTCGCTGAGATATTGCCCAGATGCCACGACTGAGAGTGCGAAGACATTTAGCACGGTGGGAATGCCCTGGTGGGTGGAGCTCCACTCCTGCACGCCCGAGTGTGATGGCTTCGTCCAAGTCAGCAACTAGCCCCTGATTGTCGTATCTATCCAAGAGACAGATAGCAAGCCCTTGGAGTGATGAAAACCGAGGAGGATGTCCAGAGGGGCGGAGTGCCAATGCTTCCCGGTGTAGTTCAATTGCCTCGTCCAAGCTATGCATCATAGCCCGTTTCTTAAACCTCCTCTGGAGGTAAGAAGCAAGACTGTAGAGAAACGTCGCACGATCACGATGGCCCGGTGGACAGAGTTCTAGCACTGCACGTCCAAGTGTGACAGCTTCTTCCAAGTCGGAAACTACTCCCTGATTGTCATATCTACTCGAAAAACAGAGAGCAAGCCCATGGAGCGACAAATAGCGGTGAGGATGGCCTGAGGGACGTAGTTCCAACGCTACCCGGTACAACTCAATCGCCTCATCCAAGTCGTACATCTTAGCTTGTTCCTTGAACCTCTTCCAGAGGTCCTCAGCAAGATCGCAAAAGTATGTCCCAGGATTATGATGGTCGGGTGGACAGGACTGTAGTGCTGCACGTCCAAGAGTGACAGCTTCTTCCAAGTCGGCGATTACTCCCTGGCTATTATATCTGCTCGAAAGGCAGAGAGCAAGCCAGTTCAGTGACGAAGGCCGTTGATGGTGTCCGGATGGACGGAGTTCCAATGCTGCACGGTGTAATGTGATTGCCTCGTTCACGTCGTCAACATTCCGCTCTGTCTGGAATCTGTCATAGAGGGCCACTGCTAGGTTGCTGAGGGCAACATCCCGGCCATCATGCCCTTTATGACAGCCCTCCAACACTGCTCGCTTGCAGGAGACATCGTCTGTCGGCTCCATCGACTACAGTTACACCGGGGTGATTTACAGTGGCGATGGCAGGCAGGTTTAGTGATTAACTGGAACCAAACATGAATAAGAGAACCGTACCTTATCCCTGGAACAAGAAAGAAACAAGCTCAAGTAAGCTAGACTGTCAGAACACTACTCGGATTGGAGTATTCTGGATGGTCAACGAGGAAAATTATTTACAACTATGCGGATGTTAGCGCGAATTACACAGCAATGGACCATGAGGGACTTTACCAGTAAACGAAAGAACTGGGCTTTATGCCACTCAATAAATTGTGGATATTGCACAACTGGAAGCGAGCTCACCAGAGCTTCCAAAGGGCTCGTGGACGCCTGAGTGTAGGAGGCAAGAAATATTGTCTGCAGTTGAGGACAGGTCGCGGACAGCAGCCACCTGGTCCTTTACGAGTACACCATAATATAGGGGGGCTCTCCTATATACACACACGTACAAACCCCGTGTTGAATCGGAGCTTCTACCATCAATATTCGCGTGTGTGGACAAAGAGGTGATAGGGTGATATGTCAGTTTATGGTTATCCCCCCAATGGTAGGAGTACGCATAAGAGTTGGCGCCGCACGTCGAATCGCGCTATCCCTGGTCGATAGGAGGGATCCAGCTGACAATCTCCGAAAAGGATTTGTGTCCTAGTGCCATTGGGTCACCTCTGCATTAAGCTACGCCGTCGAGGCTGAGGTCTTCCAATTCGCAACGTGTATTGATCTGGAAGCTTCTATCCCCATGGTCGCGGTATGATTGGATCGAGGTGTCTAACAACTTGGTGTATCTATCGATGATGACACGCTTCTCACTGAGTTTGTGGTCTTTTCTAACCTCGTCTCTAAGACTGTGTCGACTCAGACTAGGGAGGGAAAAAAAGACTCACAGCAGCGCTTCAACTCCGAGTAATCTTGATGAACTTTACCGCGTCTCCTACGACCTGTGCCTCGACTAGCGCTTCTGCCATGCTATCGATATTCTGGATGATGTCTTCTTCCTAAGAAGCATGTAAGGCTCCAACCGCATCGAGTGGGGTCGACACCTCATAGTCTAGGTTCGCATGATTGGTGAGGTCTGAGGGCCTAGGAACCACGTGTGAAATGAGGAAATGTTCGCGGTAAGAAACATGCTTGGACAGCAGCGGTCAAGGCCCTCAGCGTAATCTGAGCATGGGGTGAACCTACATAGCGAAGTCAAAGCTTACGAACAAGGGAAGTATAGATTGGGTCTCCAGAGCCTTGAGGTATGTCACTAACATTCGGAATGTTTGTTGCTACGGCATCGGCCTGTGAAACACCATCGATGACTTTTTACGATCTAATACCCATTGAGCAGCATGTGGCACTAGTGCCACCGAGTGGGCGGCCCAGAACTTCACCAGCACGTGGCACGGGACCTGCATCTGCGAGCGCCTTCAAAGCTATTTGGACTTCTCCGCAGGTCGTGCTTCGGTTCTATCCAAAGGGCTCACTCAGGGTACGTCGAAACAACGGAACGTACGTGCGCTCTGGATTGGAATAACTTGGGGTTGACCACAATGCTCCTGTGCCCCCTCATCAGCACTTGTGCCAGTATGCCGTGATAAGACCTCGTTGACTTTTATTCGACCGACGCAATAAGCGTCCCATCCCATGGAATGCCTTCTGGGAGACATTTCCCGAGGGTTGTACGGGGAGACGTCCAGAGAAGAGTCCTGCAATGGTCCTTGTGACTGTTGGATCCATTAATACCATCGCTTCTCACGTGCAAGGATTAAACGTACCGAGGGTTACTACTAGGTGTAGAACTAGATAACCTCTCACGTTGCAAGAAATGACCTCTCCCTGCCAGTACAACGAGTTGACCTGGTGCCAAGTTTGCAGATTGTGTTCGACGTGGTCGTAGGCACTCAACGCTAATGGCCCTCATAGCCGTCAATACGTTTCCAGTGCAGCTGCAAGAGGCGCACAGGAATTCTTATGCCTACTGATGTACTTTGACGACGTCTTCATTGGATCCGTACAATCTCACGACAACGGAAGGAGCGCGTTGCTTGGGTTATTTTTTCCTGTACTTTTTTTGCACGCGAAGTGCTCCGCACAGTCTTCTTGGCGAACATGGGTTGGTCGAAGACCTCCTTGAGTTTTGGTCGATCGATAATGAGGTTAAGGTGGTGGTGTATTTCGGTGCTTGGCGGGCAGCGGGGCCATCGAGGGTGTATGAGACGGAAAGAAAGATGACAGAGGCAACGGTAATATCGGTGACACACTCGCTAATGGCAAGGTAGCTACGAGTGAAAAGGATCGTCTCCAGAGTGTTAAAGCTTCCGAGTTGACGCTCAGTTGGTGTCGTGTGGATCTATGTATTATGTCAATCGTCAGAAAACAAAGATATAGGGTTACCAGGCTTACGACCTTGTTATAGAGGATGCATCCGTTTAACACCATACAAACGAACTCATTGCACACTTGTATTCCCGTGTCTGCGAAGGTCGGTCAACGAAAGCGGCACCCTTGACCGCCTCATCGAGAATGCCAGAGTTTGGAGAAAGTGAGGAAACTGTAGGGTAACTGTAACTTACACATGCGCAGCAAAAAGAAAATGACAGCGGTTGGACCGCTATGTGTCGACATCGAATTTCACAGGGATAAGTTAGCTGTCGAGGATACTTTCTCCATCCCACCGCACGACCAGACAAACCCGTCCAAATACAAGAATGATACACTGTTATACACACAATGACAGACAGCACCTCCCGTCAGGTTGAGAGCATTGCATTCTCGGAGGCTGGGATCTTGCCATAGGGGAACTTGACGGGAGAGTCTGGGTTCTTGTTATGTATCTTCGAGATGCTTGTGTCTAGGTTCAACCTCCAGCTGAGTCGGGCCACGCCAGCTGTGATGGACCTGTAAGGCGAGGACTAGATTATGATATTTCGTGACTGCTGACTTCTAGGTGGATGGGTAGGGCATTGGAGACAGCCGTGAAAGTACGTGAGAGTTGCACGGCGTTGGCGACTCGACCCGGAATGCCTCAGCAAGTTGAACCGCACTCCCGAACTCCATTAGCTGTTCGTGAGAGACGGCGTAGCACCACAGGGACAGTCTAACACACACTGGATGGAAACATTTCCGCAAGACTTCCAGTACGTGTCCTCCCTTGGACGCTTTTCTACGATAGGCTCATGGCATATACTATGTCACACTTCTCGCACGGAGCAGTATGACAACATGGAACGGTCGCACGCTCGTTATAAGGGTATTTTCATGTCAGGTGACCACCCGCAATATTTTGCTTATCGTTGGAGAGAAGCATCAGACTTCGTTTCAAAGATCACAACGGAAATCCCGTCAAAACGATCGAAGCTGCCGAAGGTGACGATATTTTATCACTCGCACACGAATGTGAGATAGATTTAGAAGGTGAGTATCTTTATCTTTGGTGCTGCTTCCGCCACTCGAATCCTCACGTTTCACAATAGTGTCATGCCATGTCATGCCATTCATTCCTCTGATAGGCGCCTGTGAAGGCTCAATGTTTTGGAAACTGCTTAGCTGGAGTTCGATGGCATCAAACAATTTTCGCAAAAAGGTGTCCAGCATACGTGTATGCACCATAATCAAGTCGACAAGGATATGGATATGTCGTTCATTTGTCAATAAAGGTGTAGTTATCAACATCCCAGGTTGACCAAATGCATCTGACAAGCAGTGACTCAGTACTTCGGTTCGAATTCAAAGTGGTACGATATTATAATGCAACTGGGTTTACAAAATGCGGATGCACAAACTTAACATTTATATTGACTCTCTGGTACCTCGGCGAGAATTTGGTAAGTCGACTGCTCACATATCTATGTCCCAGCCATGTCGTGTTCTGCGATAGCGATGAGATCAACAAACAAGGTATTGTCAAATAAGATATATACAACCACTTATCGTATCGTGTTACCTGCGGTCGCGATGCACTACTCAAGTACTCATGCTGATACCACAATACGATAACTATCTATACAATATTAAACATTCTGACCTTGCATTGGAGGATGCTGGCTAAGTCTACGGGCTGAACTGCAATAAGAGTGGAAGATGCAATCCGTCTGTACTCATTGTGAGGTAGTTCAGCCAACAGAAGGGCACCGAAAGGTCGTCTCAGTGTCACGAGCAACTGTTCTGTAGCAGCGGCGTCTAGCTTGACGGTTCCACCGAGCGACTTTGAATGCCAAGGACGAACAAGCTGCAGAGAGCCTGCTGCATTTTCCAGTCCACATGGCAACGATGCCGCGTGTTCTAGCTGTTCTGGCAGCGTAATCTCAAGCGGCCTCAAACCGGACGCCTGGATTTCATATGTGTAGGTCGGTGAGAGTGGATCTGCACTCTTCTGCCGGACTGCTGTAACGCGATGGGAGAAACATGGCAATGTGAGGCGGCGGTTCATAAATCGTGGCAGAGGCAACTTATTGAGTGAGCGACACAGCTTTCGCACTGCGTTAGACGATGCAGATTGTTGACTCGCTATCGATGACTGCTCTGCTGCGTCGGGTGGTGGGGCGGGAAACGGCAATGTTCGGTACGATGTAATGCGAGCTGGGAAACAGCTATGGAAGGTCGATGCCTCTCCGACCCAATCCAGAATTGAGATATCCCCAGACTGTGATACGACTTCTGCTAGGAGACGGCCCAGGGCGAACTCGGCGGATTCGCCATAGAGAACGGGTAGATGAAGATTGAAAATCCCAAACAGTGAATAGGCAATGTCCTCGGGGCGGGTGGTGCGACGTGACGATGCCCACTGGAGTCTCGAGCGTGCGTCATCCATGCCTGGGGAAAAGTCAGTGAGGAACCGAGATGCAATTCCGGTAGCCCTCGCAAGCGCATCTAGTACGACACCATCTGTTTTATGATTTGAACATTCAGCGTTTTGGTAGAGGGACCAGTTGCGAGTGTAGAATAACACAGTAGCCGGGGCCAGCAGTTCTTGGAGGGTCCATCCGCGTTCGAACCATTGGCTTGAATCAAATGACCCAGATTCTGGAACGTCAGCAAGATATACGATTGTTAGGTGTGATCGCCGATACCATCCGAACATCGATCCTATCGCCTCTTGCAACTCAGCACTACTGGTTTTGTCTATGCAGCAAGTATCGCTCCACGCCCAAAGGTAGCCCCGCTTGGAAGCAGTAAGACAGAACTTCTGCAGCTTCTTGACACCCCCACTTGGGGGCATGTCATATATCGCGCGACCTTGGATATCACGTAGGGACGGCTCGCCCTCTCCCCAGCGGTGAGAAAACATGACAAACCGGAAGCGCGTCGACACAACAGTATGAATGCGACAGACTCGCTCCACAGGGTCGTACGACAAGGCTGACGACAAGAGCTGTTTGTACTGTGGACCATTCATGAAATGGGATATCTGCGCATCCCGGTCGCACAGGGTGCCAGTCTGAGTGTGTAGCAGTCTAATTGGTGTAGTTTCCAGGGTTTCAAAGATGACACGTCGTATAACTTGGCTAACTTCATATTCCGTAGCGACCGACCGAATAGAGGAAACTCGTGAAACCTGCGGGCTGATCTTCATCTGGAGACAGGTTTCAAGACAGTCCTTCGATATCTCGTAGCTTGGGTCTCCAGGGACCAATAGTGCTAGTGCTGTCTGTTCGAGTGAAATGGCCTCGTCCAAGTCACCGACAGCAGCGGTGTCATGAAACCTCTCTATTAAGCATACCGCAAGGTCATGAAGGTTCGAGGGGTGGTTGGCATGTCCAGCTGGGCGGAGTTGCAGCACGAACCTGTGCAGCCTGATGGCTTCGTTCAGATCGGCAATCGCATGCTGATTTCGAAATCTGTCCTTAAGGTGATGCCCAAGGGCGCATAGACTGTTTACTGCTCGGCCAAGCATAACAGATTCATGTGAGTTTGTCCCCTGAACGGACCTCTGAGCCCGTTTCCTAACGAGTATGGCGAGCTTTTCAACAGAGACAACAAAAGGACGGCGTCTTGGAAATCGGAGCTCCAAAGCGTATGTGGAGAGACAGATGGCCTCATCCAAGTCAGCTATCACACGGTGTTTCCGAAACTTGTCCGAAAGGTAGAGGGAGAGTGCATTGAATGAAAAAGCAGCGTGAACATTATTTGTTGGACGGAGTGCCAATGCAGCTCGGCGAACAAATCTTGCCCCGCCGGACCTGGGCATAGCTCGCCGCTGACATGTTGTCCAGACAGCACAACTGAGGTGGTAAAGACATACAGAACGGTCAGGGTGTTTTGGTGGACAGAGCTCCACTCCTTCATGCCCGAGCACAAGAGCTTCTTCTAAGTCTGCTACGACGGCCTGACTGTCATATCGGCTCAGAAAGCAAAGAGCAAGCCCGATGAGCGAGAAAAACCGCTCAGGATGTCCAGACGGGCGAAGTTCCAATGCTGCGCGGTGCACCTCAACTGCCTCGTCTAAGTCACACATCACAGCCTGCTGCTCGAACCTCATCCTGAGGTTAGAAGCGAGATTACTCAAAGATGTACCACGACTAGGATGGCCGGGTGGACAGAGCGCCAGTGCTGCACGCCCGGTTGTAATAGCATCATCCAAGTTAGAAAGCACTCTCTGGTTGTTATACCTGCTAAAAAAACAGAGAGCAAGCCCATGGAGGGATGAAGACCGCTCAGGATGCCCAGAGGGGTGGAGTTCCAACGCTGCACGTTGCAGTTCAAATGCCTCATTCAAGTCACAAATCGCAGCTTGTTGCCTGAACCTCTTCCAAAGGTCAACAGCGAGATTGCTGAGAGATACACCACGGGCGGGGTGACCAGGAGGACGGAGCTCTAGTGCCGCACGCCCGAGTGTGATAGCTTCTTCTAAGTCAGCAAGTACTCCCTGGTGATCATATCTGCGCGAAATGCAGAGAGCGAGCCCATAGAGTGACAAAGACCGCTGAGGATGGCCAGAGGGATGTAGCTCCAATGCTGCCTGGTGCAATTCAAGTGCCTTGTCCAAGTCGCAAGTTGCACCTTGTACCATGAACCTCTTCCAAAGGCCAAAAGCGAGACTGCTGAGATATGCACCGCGGCTGGGATGACCTGGTGGACAGAGCTCTAGTGCTGCACGTCCGAGCGTGACAGCTTCTTCCAAGTCTGCAACTACTCCCTGATTGTCGTATCTGCTTGAAAAGCAGAGACCGAGCCCATGAAGCGATGAAGGCCGCTCAGGATGTCCAGAGGGACAGAGTTCCAATGCCGCACGTTGTAGCTCAAATGCCTCATTCAAGTCACATATCGCAGCTTGTTGCCTGAACCTCTTCCAAAGGTCAACAGCGAGATTGCTGAGAGATACACCACGGGCGGGGTGACCGGGAGGACAGAGCTCTAGTGCTGCACGCCCGAATGTGATAGCTTCTTCCAAGTCAGCAAGTACTCCCTGGTGATCATACCTGCTCGAAACACAGAGAGTAAGCCCGTAGAGTGAAAAACACCACTGAGGATGGCCAGAGGGATGTAGCTCCAATGCTGCCTGGTGCAATTCAAGTGCCTTGTCCAAGTCGCAAGTTGCAGCCTGTACCACGAACCTCTTCCAAAGGCCAAAAGCGAGACTGCCGAGACACGCACCGCGGCTGGGATGACCTGGTGGACAGAGCTCTAGTGCTGCATGTCCGAGCGTGACAGCTTCTTCCAAGTCCGCAACTACTCCCTGATTGTCGTATCTGCTCGAAAAACAGAGAGCGAGCCCATGGAGCGACAAAGATCGCTGAGGATGACCAGAGGGATGGAGATCCAATGCTGCCTGGTGCAGCTCAAATGCCTCATTCAAGTCGCACATCGCAGCTTGTTCTCTGAACCTCTTCCAAAGGTCAAGAGCTAGATTGCTGAGAGATACACCACGGCCGCGATGACTTGGTGTATGGAGCTCTAGCGCTGCACGTCCGAGCGTGACAGCTTCTTCCAAGTCGGCAACTACTCCCTGACTGTCGTATCTGCTCGAAAAACAAAGAGCGAGCCCATGGAGCGACAAAGACCGTTGAGGATGTCCGGAAGGATGGAGCTCCAATGCTGCCTGGTGCAATTCAAATGCCTCGTCTAAGTCACACATCACAGCTCGTTCCAAGAACCTCTTCCAAAGATACAAAGCGAGACTATTGAGAGACACACCGCGACTGGGATGACCGGGTGGACGGAGCTCTAGCGCTGCACGTCCGAGCATGACGGCTTCTTCCAAGTCAGCAACTACTCCCTGGCTGTCGTATCTGCTCGAAAAACAAAGAGCAAGCCCATGGAGTGACAAAGACTGCTGAGGATGTCCGGAAGGATGGAGCTCCAATGCTGCCCGGTGCAATTCAAATGCCTCATCTAAGTCACACATCACAGCTCGTTCCAAGAACCTCCCCAAAAGATAGAAAGCGAGACTATTGAGAGACACACTGCGACTGGGATGACCGGGTGGACGGAGCTCTAGCGCTGCACGTCCAAGCATGACGGCTTCTTCCAAGTCAGAAACTACTCCCTGATTGTCGCATCTGCTCGAAAAACAGAGGGCGAGCCCATGGAGCGACGAAGATCGCTGGGGATGGCCAGAGGGATGGAGATCCAATGCTGCCTGGTGCAGTTCAAATGCCTCATCTAAGTCGCACATCGTAGCTTGGTCCCTAAACCTCTTCCAAAGGTCAAAAGCGAGATTGTTGAGAGATACACCACGACCGGTATGACCTGGTGGACGGAGCTCTAGCGCTGCGCGTCCGAGTGTGACGGCTTCTTCCAAGTCCGCAACTACTCCCTGATTGTCGTATCTGCTCGAAAAACATAGAGCGAGCCCATGGAGTGACCAAGATCGCTGGGGATGGCCAGGGGGATGGAGATCCAATGCTGCCTGGTGCAGTTCAAATGCCTCATTTAAGTCAGACATCGCAGCTTGGTCCTTGAACCTCTTCCCGAGGTCAAAAGCGAGACTGTTGAGAGATACATCACGGCTGGGATGACCTGGTGGACGGAGCTCTAGCGCTGCGCGTCCGAGTGTGACGGCTTCTTCCAAGTCCGCAACTACTCCCTGATTGTCGTATCTGCTCGAAAAACAGAGAGCGAGCCCATGGAGTGACCAAGATCGCTGGGGATGGCCAGGGGGATGGAGATCCAATGCTGCCTGGTGCAGTTCAAATGCCTCATTTAAGTCAGACATCGCAGCTTGGTCCTTGAACCTCTTCCCGAGGCCAAAAGCGAGACTGTTGAGAGATACATCACGGCTGGGATGACCTGGTGGACGGAGCTCTAGTGCTGCGCGTCCGAGTGTGACGGCTTCTTCCAAGTCCGCAACTACTCCCTGATTGTCGTATCTGCTCGAAAAACAGAGAGCGAGCCCATGGAGTGACCAAGATCGCTGGGGATGGCCAGGGGGATGGAGATCCAATGCTGCCTGGTGCAGTTCAAATGCCTCATTTAAGTCAGACATCGCAGCTTGGTCCTTGAACCTCTTCCCGAGGTCAAAAGCGAGACTGTTGAGAGATACATCACGGCTGGGATGACCTGGTGCACGGAGCTCTAGCGCTGCACGTCCGAGCGTGATGGCTTCTTCCAAGCCAGCAACTACTCCCTGATTGTCGTATCTGCTCGAAAAACAGAGAGCAAGCCCACGGAGCGACGAAGACCGGCTAGGATGGCCAGGGGGACGGAGATCCAATGCTGCCTGGTGCAGTCCAAATGCCTCATCTAAGTCAGACATCGCAGCTTGGTCCCTGAACCTCATCCAAAGGTCAAAAGCAAGATTGTTGAGAGATGCGCCACGACCGGTATGACCTGGTGGACGGAGCTCTAGTGCTGCGCGTCCGAGTGTGACAGCTTCTTCCAAGTCGGCGACTACTCCCCGATTGTCGTATCTGCTCGAAAAACAGAAAGCGAGTCCATGGAGCGATGAAGACCGGTCAGGATGGCCAGAAGGATGAAGTTCCAGTGCTGCACGGTGGAGCTCAAATGCCTCGTCTAAGTCACGCATGGCAGTTTGTTCCGTGAACTTCTTGCAAAGGCCAAAAGCGATATTGTTGAGAAATAGCCCACGATCGCGATGGTCTGGTGGACAAAGCCCTAGTCCCGCACGTCCAAATGTGACAGCTTCCTCTAGGTCCGTGGCCACACCCCGGCTGTCATATTTGCTCAAGAGACAATGGGAAAGACCGTAGAGAGACAAACATCGTTCAGGATGTCCCGATGGACGGAGTTCCAATGCTGCACGGTGTAATGCGATGGCCTCGTCCATGTCATCAACGTTTCCCTCCGTCTGAAATCTGTCATAGAGGGCCCCTGCTAAGTTGCCAAGGGCAACATCCCGGCCATCATCCCCCGGACGACAGCCCTCCAACTCCGTTCGCTTGCAGGAAACATTGTCTGTTAAATCCATTGAATATGATTATGCTGGGAGGGGAAGACACGGTCGAAATGGTTCTACCTTCATGATAAATTCAGTGATCAGCTCAAACAACACGGGAATCGTAGAATCATACCTTATCCCCGGATCGAGAAAACCAGAGTTGAAGCAATCTAGAAGGTAGAATGCTAGCCAAATTGACAGGCTATTCAAAACCGCAAAAGACACAAAGTGTCCTGGGCCGTGGACAAGAAATGTGGATGCTAACGTGAACTACACAGCGAGGGACTATGAGGGGTATCACCAGCAAAGACGAGTCACTATGATCATGGATAAGAGAATTGGACTGCACCCCCGTTGAACAACTTACCGTGGGGATCGCACAACTAGATATGAACTCAGGGATACTGCTGAGAGACTAGTGGACGCCTGAATATGGCCGAGAGGACAGGGATGCTGTGGTCTGTATGGAGCACAGGACTGCAGGTTGGCCACCCATACTTCTACGATACATATCTCCGCCAAAGATGCCGGGAACAGGCGAGTGAGAATTGCCACTGGAATTGAGACGGTCGAGCTTTTTGGTCTGCCTATAGCATGCCTTCCTCATGGCGATGACCTGCAATGCCTCAAGGGGTTGAACATGAGCAAGCACGACGTTGGCAAGAACAAGAGTTGCGGACTGAGATACAGTGTTGCATTCACCTACGCCTACATCTATTCACTGCTGCCTACGGTGGGAATTACTCAGCATGCTGACTTACGACCTTGAATGTCGAATCCGCACTTGTACCCACAAGACACGTCTCTTTGTGTCGATCTACAAGCTATGTACTCTGCTTTCCAATTTTCCAAGCGAGCGGTCCAAGAATTCCAGCGTAGATCACGGCTGGGACCTGCCACACAAGAACCATGTGTGGGTAGTGGGATACCTCGAATGGGCCGACGTACGTTCCTCCCGCACTTTTCCCTGTCTTATTCTGTTTCACCACTATCTTTTTCCCCGTGCAGGATCAGCTCCCTATTCCCATACTTCCGGTCTACCTGCCTGCTGGGGTCCTGATATCAATCCCTCGATGTTTATGCGTGTGTGGATCACTTCGCCAGCGAAGGGTTTTGCCGTTATGCGGTTGCGCACTGCTCTCTTGGCCATGGCAATGGTGGAGGTGCGTCCAACACCTTACCTGGTTTGAATTCAAGTAACTGGCCCACAGTGACCGTGGGCACTTTCGAATCGATCAGCATGCGTGCGGCACTCGGCCGATATATCATGTCCACTGGTTGTGAGTGGCAGAACATGAAGGATACAATGTAGGGCTGCAGTCAACCAGCGTCGTACAAATTTACACACAATGCAATGCATGTCTTTTCTCGACGAGCGGATGTTCAACTACTTGCATGACTATGTCCACGGAGAAGTGGGACACTCTAGAGTGCAGCAGTACCTGTCGCAGACTCCATATGGGATAACAACGGAAGTCGTTCTTCTCCGCTTCTCCACCTGCACCATAGTCATTACCGGTCAGAGAGTTCGTTGCTTATCCGAAGGTATCTACTTACTTACCTTCCGTAGAAATCACAGTTTTCTATTTCGCGTTCTCTAATGGCTTAAACACAAACCGACGTGTCCATATCCATCTAACCATAATACTGCCCATCCCAGCGATGACCCGCTTTGCTGGCTCTTGTACGTCAGTGACGATGCATACTTCTCCATACCAGGTCGCCAATCTGAGTATCCCGCCATCACGTATGGCGAGCGCGAGAAGTCATGCTGTCGATCTTCGTCACCTCCGTGAATTGCGGCAAAGATGTCTCGGCACGAGGATGTCATCTCTCTCTAGGGCTAGGTGATAGCAGCACACAGTCTGCGACAGAGAATTACTTCTTGCTGAAGTAAACACCCACGGAATCTTTCCATCTTGGACTGCGGATTTTTGGTACCACTTTCTGTGAGTCTCCTTTCGTTTTGGACGTTCGAAGGCTTTCTCAGTTTGGAAACATGTCTCTAATCTTTCTCTCAATGATGCCTCGGATGAAAATACATTCTTATATGAAATTATCAGTGCAATGCTCACGGACCAATTCATGAAGTCGTATGAACCTTCCACGCTCCTCTGACCTTGTGGCTCATAGTTTATTACGGATGCTTTCTACTACTTCTGATTTGGGTATCGATAAGCGAATCTGAATGAGCCCATTGATGGGACTATTGCTCCTCATCCATCGCATGCCATGCAGTCACTGATCGTCTTGCTAAAGTACAAGAATGGAGTAAGCGCCATGGTCGTTAGTCACCAGTCACTCCTTTTATGTGGCAGCGGAGATCATCGGTGCGTCGGTTCTTATCCTTCACCCCCAATCGTGCTAAGGATCGTGTTGGGCTGCCTAGGCTTTGGAAGTAATGGAGTAGCAAAAAGTAGTACAAACAACATTCCGTTGTTCCACGCGGAATCACTAATCTTTCTTAGGCTCCATCTCCACACTTTACTAATCCTTCCACCTGGCTAGGCTCATCCGTACTGGTTCCATATTTGCATTTCTCCAATTTGTGGACGCAACGCGGCATTAAACGTGGCCCTTTCTTCGCGCACTTGGCCTTGGCTAGAGAGGCGCGGAGTATAGATATCAGTCAAACCTCTAGTGGTGATTTCTGTATACCGCAGCTTGAAAAGTGTTCAAGGCAAACGTGGTGGTCAAGTTATCTGAAGCATGCACTGTACACTTATCATTTCCCAACAAATGGCATCCCAGACATCCTCCGCTGTTGCTGTCGATTCTACCCTGCTGTCTGTTCACCATACCCTAGCGAGACTACACCGTTTCTTCTGGACATTTGACGCTATTCTCCGGCACTAATAGCTCTAATGTCAGATGAGGGTCTTAAAAGAAAGTATGTGGGGTTGTCTGAAGGAGTGTGCTATAAGAGCACTCTTTAAACTTGCAGCAGCCTGTCAACCAGCCACCCCTGGTGGAAATAGTGAAAATGCCTATAACAAGTCCCACTGCAAGGCGAGCAAGATGGACCCTGCAGATTTTGCAGCGAGTTTCAATTAGATAACTCTGGCTTGATCGACAGTTCGACATCGTCCGCCAAGGCTTGCTAGAGGGCGTTGACGAGGAAGGACAAACCTAGATGGAATTGCGCAAACTCGATGTCTACGGTTCGCCTTCTATGAGTCTTTATTTGTAGATTCCTAAGGGTAACAGTGTACAGGTAAAGATTCCTTCTTCAAGCCACATAAGGACACCCCACAAGAAGAGACCACGTTTTGTTCACTGGTTGTCCTTTCCCCACTCCCCACGAGGGGGGCGAATGTCCTTCGCGAAAGTCAGTTTATTCCAGAAAGCGCCTGGTCGCGCCAAGAATCCCATCGAGCCAGAGCGACGACATGCAATGACGTGAACATGCGATGCTCGATTCTATGATTAAACACAATGCGTATGGCAGAGAGCTGACGGTTGCAGGCAGGTACGGTACATTTTGTCTACTTCAAATTCACTTCTACTTACACTGAAAACTATGACAAGGCTGAGGACTAGATTTCTTTGTACTTACTCTGCGCATCCGAGTCGCACAAGGTGCTGGATGATTTCCACGTTTGGGTGGTTATTGGGTGTGGTTTCGAGCGTTTCAAAAATGACATGATGGATAACTTCGGTAGCCTGGTCTTCTGTACGACCGGTGGAGTGGAGGAAGCCTGCGAAGCCTGCGAAATCTGTGCGCTGATCTTCATTTGGAGACATGTTGCAAGGCTGTCCTTCGATGCCTCGTAGATTGGGTCTCCGGGAACAGATAGTTCCAGGGCATTTTGCTCGAGAGGGATGGCCTCGTCCAGATCACCAACACTGGCTGTTTCGTGGAATCTCTGTACCAAGTATAGCGCGAGGTCGTGAAGGTATGAGGGGTGACTGGCATGCCCAGCTGGACGGAGTTGCAGCACATATCTGTGCAACGTGATGGTCGCGTTCAGGTCGTCAATCACATGTTGGTTTCGAAATCTGTCCCTAAGGCAATCCCTGAGGGCGCATAGATTGTCCGCCGCTTGGCCAAGTATGACGGATTCATTTGAGTTCGTCCCCTGATCTATCCTCTGAGACCGCTCCTTAATGAGCGCAGCAAGCTTCTCAATGGAGACAGCATAATCACTGTGTTTCGGCAGTCGGAGCTCCAAAGCATACGTCGCGAGACAGATAGCCTCGTCCAAGTCGGCTATCGCAGGCTGTTTTCGAAACTTATCCCAAAGGTGAAGGGAGAACTCGTGGAATGTTGAGGCAGCATCAGCATTACTTGTTGGATGGTGTCGCAATGGAGCTTGGTGAACAGACGTTGCCCTGCCTGACTCGGGCATCAAAGCTTGGCGCTGAGACATTGCCCGGATGCCACGACTGAGAGTACGAAGGCATTCAGCACGACGGGAATGCCCTGGTGGGTGGAACTCCACTCCTGCACGCCCGAGAGTGATGGCTTCGTCCAAGTCAGCAACTAGCCCCTGATTGTCGTATCTATCCAAGAGACAGATAGCAAGCTCCCGGAGTGATGAAAGCCGACGAGGATGTCCAGAGGGGCGGAGTGCCAATGCTTCCCGGTGTAGTTCAACTGCCTCGTCCAAGCTATGCATCATAGCCCGTTTCTCAAATCTCGTCCGGAGGCCATAAGCAAGATTGTAGAGAGATACTGCACGATGACAATGACCTAGTGGTCGGAGCTCCACTGCCGCGCGTCCAAGTGTGATGGCTTCTTCCAAGTCCGCGAATGCCCCCGTATTATCGTATCTAATTGAAAAACAGAGAGCAAGCCCATGGAGCGACGAAGACCGCTGAGGATGGCCTGAGGGACGTAGTTCCAATGCTACCCGGTACAACTCAATCGCTTCATCCAAGTCATGCATCTTAGCTTGTTTCTCAAACCTCTTCCAGAGGTAGTGAGCAAGGTCTTGCAGATGTAGCCCACGATCATCATGGCCTTGTGGACAGGACTTTAGTGCTGCACGTCCAAGAGTGACAGCTTCTTCCAAGTCAGCGACTAATCCCTGACTGTCATATCTGCTGTAGAGGCAGAGAGCAAGCCAGCGGAGCGACAAAGACCGCTGAAGGTGTCCAGATGGACGGAGTTCCAATGCTGCACGGTGTAATGTGATTGCCTCGTTCACATCGTCAACTTTCCGCTCCGTCTGGAATCTGTCGTAGAGGGCCACCGCTAGATTGTGGAGGGCAACATCCCGGCCATCATCCCCTGGATGGCAGCCTTCCAACTGTGCTCGCTTGTGGGAAACCTTGTCTGTAGAATCCATTGAATACGGTTGTATGCGCAGGATACAATAGAAATGGTATGCCTACAGCATTCAATGATCAGGTGAAGAAAAATAGAAATAGTAGAACCATACCTTATCCCTGGAACAGGACTGTCAGAACGCTACTTGAATTGGAGTATTCGGAGTGGTCAACGAGGACAACAAGTATTCACAGCTAAGCGGATGTTAGCGCGAATTGCGCAGTAGTGGACCATAAGGGACTGCACCGGTAGACGAGAGAACTAGGCATTATGCCACTCAATAAATTGCGGATATTGCACAACTGAAAGCGAACTCACCAGAGCTTCCAGAGGGCTTGTGGACGTCTAAGTGTAGGAGGAAAGGGATGTTGTCTGCAGTTGAGGAGACGTCGCGGACAGCAGCCACCTGAGCACAATAATATGGGGGCTCCCCTGTGTATATACATACGTACAAACCCCGTGTTGAATCGGAGCTTCTACCCAGCAGTTAGGAGTACGCATGAGAGTTGTCGTCACACGTTGAATCGCTCTATCCCTGGTCGATAGGAGGGATCCGGCTGACAATCTCCGAAAGGATCTGGGTCCTAGTGCCATTGGGTCACCTCTGCGTAAGCTACGCCGTCGAGGCTGAGATCTTCCAATTCACGATATGTATTGATCTGAATGCTTCCATCCTCATGGTCTCTGTACGATTGGATCAAGGTGTCTAATAACTTGGCGTATCTGTTGATAATGGTACGCTTCTCACTAAGCTTGTGCTCTTTACTACCCTCGTCTCTAAGAGCGTGTCGGATCAGACCAGGGAGGAGAAAAAAACAACTCACAGAAGCTCTTTACTTCGAACTAATCTTGATGAACTTCACCGCGTCTCCTATGAGCTGCGCCTTGAGTAAAGGTTCTCTATCGATATTCTGGATTCTTAAGAAGTATGTTGAAGTCTAGGTTCGCTTCATTGGTGATATTTGAGAGCCTAGGAAGGGCCACGTGAGAAATGACGAGACGTTCAAGAGTAAGGAACATACTTGGACAGCAGCAGTCAAGACTCCCAGCGCAATCTGAGCATGGGGTAAACCTACATAGCTAAGTCAAAGCTTGCGAACAAGGGGAGTATAGGTTAGGTCTTCAGAGCCTTGAGGTATGTGTTACTAACACTCTGAATGTTCGTCGCTACGGCATCGGCCTGCGAAATACCATCGATGACTTTTTACGATCCAGTGGCTGTTGAGCGGCATGTGGCACTAGCGCCACCGAGTGGACCTCCCGCAACTTCACCAGCATGCGACATGGGACCTGCATCTTTGAGTGCCTTCAAAGCTATTTGGGTTTCTCCACAGGTCGTGCTTCGGTTCTATCCAAGGGGGTCACTCAGGGTACATCGAAACAACGGAACGTACGTATGCTCTGGATTGGAATGACTTGGGGTTGACCACAACACCGTGCTCCGTACTCCATCACCAATACGTGTGCCCAGTCTGCCGTCAAAGGACCTGGTTGACGTCTGACACAATAAGCCTCCCATCCCAAGGAATGTCTTCTGGGAGGCATTTCGCGATGGCTGTTTGAGGAGGTATCCAGAGAAGAGCCCTGCAATGGTCGTTGGGACTGTTCGCTTTATCAATATCATTGCTTCTCACGTGCAAGGATTAAACGTACCGAGGGTTACGACTAGGTGTAGAACTAGATAACCTCTCACGTTGCAAAAAATGACCTCTCCCAGTCATCGTGCGAGTTGACTTGGTGCCAAGTTTGCATATTGAGTTCGACGTGGTCGTTAGACGTTCAACGCTAATGGCCCTTGTGGTCGTCAACACGTTGCAAGCGCAACTGCAAGAGGCGCACAGGAGTTCTTATGCCTACTGATATACTTTGACGTTGTCAATGGATCCAGACAATCTCACGACAACAGAAGGAGCAGATTGCTTGACAGACTTCTCGACGAACATGGGTTGATCGAAGACCACCTTGAGTTTTAGTCGATCGATAAAGAGGTTGCGGTTGCGGTATATTTCGGTGCTTGGCACGCAGCGGGCCATCGAGGGTGTATGAGACGGAAAGAAAGATGACAGAGGCAACGGTGATATCGGTGACACACTCGTTAACAAGGGAGCTACGCGTGAAAACCATCCAGAGTGGAGCCTGCTGTTTGACACCATCCAAGCTTTCCATAACATGATCAGTATTCAGAGCGGAACTCTGTTCAGTCGTCGTGGGAGACGGCGTACCGCTGTAGGGACAGTCCAAACAACTTTGGCCGGAAACACCTCCACAGGACTTCTAGTACGTGTCCTCATAGGCTCATGGCATATACCATGTCACGACGACCATTGGAGCAAAGCATAAAACTTCATTTCAAAAAATCCCGTAAAAACGATCGAAGCTGCCGAAGGCGACGATATTTTATCACCCAAACACGAATAGGAGATAGATTGAGAAGGTGGGTATCTCTGGTCTTTGGTACTGCTGCCACCACTCGAATCCTCACGTTTTACAGTTGTGTGATGCCATGCATTCCTCTGCATAAGTGCCTGTGATGGCTCGATAGCATGTTCCATCTGCCATGTCATCCTCCAACCCGACATGTACGACACCCCTCCAGAACCTTCCGACGATGAGAATGACATGCTTAATCTCGCCTTCGGACTCTCCAATACAAGCCGTCTCGGGTGCCAGGTACGGGTCACAAAAGAGATGGACGGAATGGAGGTTCGACTTCCGAGGGCTACTAGAAACATGTTTGTGGACGGAAAGAAGCCAACGTACCATTGATCCAGTTCTGCACGACGTCTCCGGTGCGTTACTCGTGGATGCGTCTCTCTCAGCAACCAATCCCAACGTAGCTCACGGCTGGGTCTACAACGCAAGAGCTACGCGTGGGTAGTGAGGTACCTAGAACGGGCCAACATAAGTTCCTCTTGCAATTTTCTTCGTCCTACACCGCTCCACTACCATCGCTTTTGGGACATGCAGGATCAGTTCCCTGTTCCGGTACCCTACTTGCCTGCTCATATCAATCCCTTGCTCTTTAGTTGCGCATCGATCATCTCGCCAGCGATAGTTCTTGATGTCATACCACTGCGCGCCACTCCATCGCCATGCATACGGCACTTGACGAATATCATGTCCTCTGGCTACAAGTAGCAGCACATAGGGGACACGACGAGGGGCCGTAATCCAGCTAATATGCTACGGATGTACATATTGTTGGGCATCGACAACCCGAACTCTAACCCCCCCACAAGAGTCAAACGTCCGACAAAAGAATGTGACGCTACTCATACGAATGTTTTGGAAACTGCTTAGCTGGAGCTCGATGGCATCAAATGATCCTTGCAAAAAGACATCCAGCACATGTGTATGCATGATAACCAAGTCGACAAGGATAACTCGTTCGTTTGTTAGTGAAGGTGCAGTTATCAGCATCCCAGGTTGACCGGATGCATCTGACAAGCAGTGACTCAGTACTTCGGTTCGAATTCAAAGTGGTACGATGTTATAATGCGACTGGGTTTACAAATGCGGATGCACAAACTAAACATTTTATTGATTCTGGTACCCCGGCGAGAATTTGGTAAGTCGACTGCTCACATATCTATGTCCCAGCCATGTCGTGTTGTACAATAGCGATGAGATCAACAAACAAAGGTATTGTCAAAGAAGATACATACAACCACTTATCGTATCATGTTACCTGTGATGCACTGCTCAAGTACTCATCCTGATATCACAATACGATAACTATCTATACAATATTGAATATTCTGACCTTGCGTTGGAGGATACTGGCTAAGTCTATGGGCTGAGCTGCGATAAGGATGGAAGACGCAATCCGTTTGTACTCATTGTGAGGTAGTTCAGTCAACAGAAGAGCACTGAAAGGTCGTCTCAGTGTCACGAGCAACTGTTCTGTAGCGGCAGCGTCTAGCTTGGCTGTGCCACTGAGCGACTTCGAATGCCAAGGACGAACAAGCTGCAGAGCGCCCGCTACATTTTCCAGTCCACATGGCAACGATGCCGCGTGTTCTAGCTGTTCTGGCAGCGTAATCTCAAGCGGCCTCAAACCAGATGCCTGGATTTCATATGTATAGGTAGGTGAGAGTGGATCTGCACTCTTCTGCCGGACCGTTGTAACGCGATGGGAGAAACATGGCAATGTGAGGCGGCGGTTCACAAATCGTGGCAGGGGCAACTTATTGAGTGAGCGACACAGCTTTCGCACTGCGTTAGACGATGCCGATTGTTGACTCGCTATCGATGACTGCTCCGCTGCGTCAGGTGGCGGGACGGGCAACGGCAACGTTCGGTACGATGTAATACGAGCTGGGAAACAGCTATGGAAGGTCGATGCCTCCCCGAGCCAGTCCAGAATTGAGATATCCCCAGACTGTGATACGACTTCTGCTAGGAGACGGCCCAGGGCGAACTCGGCGGATTCGCCATAGAGAACGGGTAGATGAAGATTGAAAATCCCAAACAGCGAATAGGCAATGTCCTCGGGGCGGGTGGTGCGACGTGACGATGCCCACTGGAGTCTCGAGCGTGCGTCGTCCATGCCTGGGGTAAAATCAGTGAGAAACCGAGATGCAATTCCCGTAGCCCTTGCAAGCGCATCTAGTACGGCACCATCTGTTTTATGATTCGAACATTCAGTGTTTTGGTAGAGGGACCAGTTGCGAGAATAGAACAACACACTAGCCGGGGCCAGCAATTCTTGGAGGGTCCATCCGCGTTCGAACCATTGGCTTGAATCAAATGATCCAGATTCTGGAACGTCAGCAAGATATACGATTGTTAGGTGTGATCGTCGATACCATCCGAACATCGATCCTATCGCCTCTTGCAGCTCAGCACTACTTGTTTTGTCTATGCAGCAAGTATCGCTCCACGCCCAAAGGTAGCCTCGCTTGAAAGTAGTAAGACAGAACTTCTGCAGTTTCTTGACACCCCCATTTGGTGGCATGTCATATATCACGCGACCTTGGATATCACGTAGGGATGGCTCGCCCTCTCCCCAGCGATGAGAAAACATGACAAACCGGAAGCAAGTCGACACGACAGTATGAATACGACAGACTCGCTCCACGGGATCGTACGACAAGGCTGACGACAACAGCTGTTTGTACTGTGGACCATTCACGAAATGAGATATCTGCGCATCCCGGTCGCACAGGGTACCGGTCTGAGTGTGTAGCAGCCTAACTGGCATAGTTTCCAGGGTTTCAAAGATGACACGTTGTATAACTTGGCTAACTTCATATTCTGTAGCAACCGACCGAATGGAGGATACCCTTGAAACCTGCGGGCTGATCTTCATTTGAAAACAAGTTGCAAGACAGTCCTTGGACACGTCGTAGCTTGGGTCTCCCGGAGTAGATAGCTCCAGGGCTGTTTGTTCGAGTGAGATGGCCTCGTCCAAGTCGCTGACAGCGGCGGTGTCGTGAAACCTCTCAATCAAGCAAAGTGCAAGGTAATGAAGATTGGAAGGGTGACTGGCATGTCCGGCTGGACAGAGTTGCAGCACATATCTGTGCAATGAAATCGCTTTGTTCAGGTCGACAATCGCGTGGTGGTTTCGGAATCTGTCCTTGAGATAATGACCAAGGGCGCATAAACTGTCCACGGCTCGGCCAAGCATGACGGAGTCATTCGGGCTGGCCTCCGGAACGACCCTCTGAGCCCGCTCGCTAATGAATAGAGCGAGTTTTTCAACAGAGGCAGAAGCACTATGGCGTTTCGATAGTCGGAGCTCCAAAGCATATGTGGCGAGACAAATAGCGTCGTCTAAGTAGGCTATAGCGGATTGTTTCCGAAACTTGTCCCAAAGGTGCAGGGAGAGCGCATGGAATGAAAAGGCAGCATGAACATTATTTATTGGACGGAGTGCCAATGTAACCCGGTGGACAAACCTTGCTCCACCAGACCTGGGCATCAAAGCTTGCCGCTGAAATGTTGTCCATACAGCACAACTGAGGTGATAAAGACATCGAGCACGGCGGGAATGCCTTGGTGGACAGAGCTCCACTGCTACATGACCGAGCATGACGGCTTCTTCCAAGTCTGCTACTACTCCCTGACTGTCATATCTGCTCAGATAGCAAATAGAAAGCCCGAGGAGCGACCAAAACCGCCAAGGATGTCCAGAGGGATAGAGTTCCAATCCAGCCCGGTGCAGCTCAAATGCCTCGTCCAAGTCGCACATCGCAGCTTGTTTCCGGAACCTCTTCATAAGGTCAACAGCGAGATTGTTGAGAGATGCACCACGCTCAGGACGACCTGGTGGACAGAGCTCTAGTGCTGCACGTCCGAGTGTCACAGCTTCTTCCAAGTCGGCAACTACTCCCTGATTGTCGTATCTGCTCGAAAAACAGGAAGCAAGCCCGTGAAGCGACGAAGACCGCTGAGGATGGCCAGAGGGACGGAGTTCCAATGCAGCCCGGTGCAGCTCAATTGCCTCATCTAAGTCAGACATCACAGCTTGTTCTTGGAACCTCTTCCCAAGGTCAACAGCGAGATTGTTGAGAGATACTCCACGATCAGGATGACCTGGTGGACGGAGCTCTAGTGCTGCACGTCCGCGTGTGACAGCTTCTTCCAAGTCAGCAACTACTCCCTGGTTGTCGTATCTGCTCGAAAAACAGAGAGCAAGCCCATGAAGCGAAAAAGACCGCTGAGGATGTCCTGAGGGATGGAGTTCCAATGCCGCACGTTGCAGTTCAAATGCCTCATTTAAGTCGCACATCGCAGCTTGTTCCCTGAACCTCTCCCAAAGGTAAAGAGCAAGATTACTGAGGGATACACCGCGACTGGGATGACCTGGTGGACGGAGATCCAGTGCTGCACGTCCGAGTGTGATAGCTTCTTCCAAGTCGGCAACTACTCCCCGATTCTCGTATCTGCCCGAAAAACACAGAGCGAGCCCATAGAGCGACAAAGACCGCTGAGGATGTCCAGAGGGATGGAGTTCCAATGCCGCACGTTGCAGCTCAAATGCCTTATTTAAGTCGCACATCGCAGCTTGTTCCCCGAACCTCTTCCCAAGGTAAAGAGCAATATTACTGAGAGATACACCGCGACTGGGATGACCTGGTGGACGGAGATCCAGTGCTGCGCGTCCGAGTGTGATAGCTTCTTCCAAGTCGGCAACTACTCCCTGATTGTCGTATCTGCTCGAAAAACACAAAGCGAGCCCATGGAGCGATGAAGACTGGTCAGGATGACCAGAAGGATGAAGTTCCAGTGCTGCACGGTGGAGATCAAATGCCTCGTCTAAGTCACACATGGTGGTTTGTTCCGTGAACCTCTTGCAAAGGCCAAAAGCGACATTGTTGAGAAATAGTCCACGATCGCGATGGTCTGGTGGACACAGCTCTAGTCCCGCACGTCCAAATGTGACAGCTTCCTCTAGGTCCATGACCACACCCCGGCTGTCATATCTGCTCAAGAAACAAAGGGAAAGACCGTAGAGAGACAAAGATCGCTCAGGATGTCCAGGTGGACGGAGTTCCAATGCTGCACGGTGTAAGGTGATTGCCTCGTCCACGTCATCAACGTTTCCCTCCGCCTGAAATCTGTCATAGAGGGCCCCTGCTAAGTTGCCAAGGGCAACATCCTGGCCATCATCCCCTGGACGACAGCCCTCCAACTCCGTTCGCTTGCAGGAAACATTGTCTGTTAAATCCATTGAATATGGTTATGCTGGGAGGGGAAGACACGGTGGAACTGGTTCTACCTTCATGATAAATTCAGTGATCAGCTCAAACAACACGGGAATCGTAGAATCATACCTTATCCCCGGATCGAGAAAACCAGAGTTGAAGCAATCTAGAAGGTATAATGCTAGCCAAATTGACAGGCTATTCAAAACCGCAAAAGACACAAAGTGTCCCGGGCCGTGGACAAGAAATGTGGATGTTAACGTGAACTACACAGCGAGGTATCACCAGTAAAGACGAGTCGCTATGATGGATAAGAGAATTGGACTGCACCCCGTTGAACAACTTACCGTGGGGATCGCACAACTAGATATGAACTCACAAGTACTGCTGAGGGACTAGTGGACGCCTGAATGTGGCCGAGAGGACAGGGATGTCGTGGTCCGTATGGAACACAGGACTGCAGGTTGGTCGCCCATGCTTCTACGATATCTCCGCCAAAGATGCCGGGAACAGGCGAGTGAGAATTGCCACTGGAATCGAGACGGTCGAGCTTTTAGTCTGCCTATAGCGTGCCTTCCTCGTGGCGATGACCTGCAATGCCTCAGCGAGTTGAACATGAGCGAACATGACATTGGCAAGAACGAGAGTCGCAGGCAGGTACAGTGTTGCATTCACCTGCATCTAGTTCACTGCTGCCTACGATGGTAATTACTCAGGATGCTGACTTACGACCTTGAATATCGCACTTGTACCCACAAGACGCGTCTCTTTGCATCGATCTAGCCATGCACTCTGTTTTCCGATTTTCCAAGCGAGGGGTCCAAGAATTCCGACGTAGATCACAGCTGGGTCCTGCCACACAAGAACCATGCGTATATGGTGGGATACCCAGAACGGACCGACGTATGTTCCTCTGGCAATTTCCCCTGTCTTACACTGTTCCACCACCATCTTTTTTTTCCCGTGCAGGATCAGCTCCCTATTCCCACACTTCCGTTCTACCTGCCTGTTCCTGATATCAATCCCTCGATGTTTATGCGTGCGTTGATCACTTCGCCAGCGAAGGATTTTGACGTTATGCAATTGCGCACTGCTCTCTTGCCATGGCGATGGTGGAAGTTTACCTGGTTTGAATTCAAGTAACTGGCCCACAGTGACCGTGGGCTCTTCCGAATTGATCAGCATGCGTGCGGCATTCGGCCGATATATCATGTCCACTAGTTGCGAGTGGCAGAACACACAGGATATGATATGGGGCTGCAGTCAACTAGCAACCAGTATCGTACAAATTTACAAACAATGCAGTGCAGGTCTTTTCTCGACGAGGCGGATGTTCAACTGACTTGCATGACTATGTCCACGGAGAAGTGGGACATTCTAGAGTGCAGCAGTACCTGTCGCAGACTCCATATGGGATAACAACGGAAGTCGTTCTTCGCCGCTTCTCCACCTGCACCATAGTCATTACCGGTCAGAGAGTCGTAGCCTTATCCGAAGGTATCTACTTCTTTCCCTTCCGCAGAAGTCACAGCTTGTATCTCGAGTTCTTAATGGCGTTAAACACAAACCGACGTGTCCATATCCATCTAACCATACTGTCCATCGCGGATGACGCGTTTTTGCTGGCTCTTACAGGTCAGCGACGATGCATACTTCTTCATACCAAGTCACCAATCTCGGCTTAGCTAGAGTATCCTGCCATCACATCCAGCGAGCGCGAGAAAGTCATGCTGTCGATCGTTGTCCATCTCCACGAATTGCTGCAAGAGTGTCTCAGCATGAGGCTTTGTCGTCACAATATAGGGCTAGTGTGATAGTTGCCAACTCTGCGAGTTCCAGCGGCACCCAGTCAATGACAGAGAATCACTTCTTATGAAGTAACACCCACTACTTCGGATTTGGGTACCGATAAGCGAATCTAAATGAGCCCTTTGATGAGACTATTGATCCTCGTCCATCGCATGCCATGCAGTCACTGATCGTCTTGCTAAAGTACAAGAATAGAGTAAGCGCCATGGTCGTTCGTCACCAGTCACTCCTTTTATGTGGCAGCGGAGATGCATCGGGTTTGCACTGGATCTCATTCTTTGCACCCCGAATTGTGCTAAGGATCGCATTGGGCTGCCTAAGGTCGGAAGCAAGGGAGTAACAAAAGGTAGTACCAACAACATTCTGCTGTTTCACGCAGAATCACTAATCTTTCTTAGGCTCCGCTGCTGCACTTTACCAATCCTGCCACCTGGCTAGGCTCATCCGTGCTGGTTCCATATTCGCATTTCTCCAGTTCGCGGATGCAACGCGGCATTAGACGTGGCCCTTTCTTCGCGCACTCGGCTT
>JANFAE010000465.1:0-78476 GCA_024613145.1 Pisolithus marmoratus | reverse complement strand
CTGTAGCGAGCTGATTTTCAATCCCCTGATCAGTTGGTGGCGTTTGGGCCCTATTAACAAACAGTTGCATACGTTCGTATGGTCAGATGCACCAGTTCATTACAAATTCACTATGATGTCTTGTGCGTGGCGCATATTTACTCCTTGTATGCTTGCGCTGACGACTTCCTTGTAGACATGTTTTCCTACTGTGGTTGCTTACCTCTTTCTACTCTGCAGGCGCCGACTGCCTTTTCAGACGGTATAGCAGCGTCCGCAGTGCTGTCAACGGCAAATTACTTTCTTTTGGGATTTGACATTAAAGTAGACGGGTATTATCTCCACAGTTTCGAGATGTTCCTGGCGATCATTGCCGTGTTCCCCGGATTGGGAAACTTTGGATATATCCTGCTCGAGTACCGCCTCGGACACCGCAATCTGCTTGACGTTTTCATCGAGACCGCAACCTGGGTACCGTTCTTGTTAGTCCATCTTCATACTAACGGTGTCATGATCTGACGTATATGCCGTTATTACCCAGCTTCTTCTTTTTCAGCGGACTTAGCGTGCACTTGACTGTTGCGTTGCTTGCACATATGTTTTCGTACAACATAACCTGGGGCGCTACGAAGAAAGAGGTCGAGCGGTCCAACTTCTTCATCGAAGTCCCACGTATCCTGAAGCGGTTTTGGTTGGCGTTTTTGTGGGCCTTCGCTTCGTTCGCAACTATTGTCGTCCTCAGCCTCGACATCGTGCCTGCTGGTTGGCAGATTCCGGGGTATTACTGGGCTGTCATCCTCCCACTAGCGTGAGTCTTTTGACGTTGATCGCGTTGGTGTCGTGTTATTCGATCTAATTGTTCGTTTACGCAGCCTCGTCGCTGGTTGCCACGTCTTGTTCCCTGTAAGTTTCATCTTCGAACACCTGAGGATCACCTTTATACCTTGCCCTCTTTTGTCCACAGATAATACTGAATCCCTGGTTGATGATTTTCTCATATTAACGGTCTTGTACTTATATAGGGTCTGATTGGACTGTCTGTGGCTGCCATAAAGTGTTTTATAGCTATCCGAACAAATAAAGTTACCGCACCCGGATAATGAGTTTGCCACTCCGTGGAAATGACATATAACAATTCCCCGCAACCAGCTACCGGACAATGGGAAATGTATGTACCCTTCAATAACGTTTGACAGTGTGGTACCTATGTAAGTAGCAGTCACACTAAGCACATGTCCGTAATACGTTAGTAATACCAGAGATACATAAAATCGTCGTTAACATCCTCTGATGCATGCGAAGACTCGTACACAACGCTTTCTACACCTATCGCACATCTCGGCTCACCACTGCGTCGGACTACGCATATCAAGGTCAGTAACAAAGAAGGAAGCAAAGAAAGAAGGGATCCAGTGCTAACCCAAACGTCCCACCTGGAGGTGGCTGGAGTAGAGGGATCTCCTTCGCGTCCGCAGTGTTCCGAAACACAGTGTTTCCCCACCACTTTTGGATACTATTGATGCCTATTGATCCATTGGCTGGGTATTGCAAGGTGAAGAAGATCAGTACGAGCGATATTGCTAGACCGGAGTCCAAGGCAGCGGACAAGACGTCTGTCAGTATAAGTACTCAGCCATTGTATACTGGTGGTGTTACCACAAACTGAGAGAATTGTAACTCACAATTGTAGCTTCATCCACCAGGACAAGTGACGGCGACGAATGACATAGTTGAAGATGAAGGCGATGACTGTCCATGGGACGTAGTTGAATGCGCTGGCCGGGGGAATATAGCTCATACTATTGAAGATGATGGGGAAGCTGAAGCAGACGCATGAGCTAAATTTCGTATACGTAATACCGAGACTGGTAAATACGTACTTGACATGGCGGAGAAAGCTGTTAGGCCATTTTAGCGAAACGATCCATGGAGCGAGCGGGCAAAGTGCTCCAATGAGGAAGAATATCAGCATTCCTACAGTGAATTGATGTGTATGAGCACTCAGCTCATCAGGAAAACAGAATCGCGGAGTGAATGTACCATGATATACCTGTCCACTGGAAAACTGCCTCTGAGGGCCGATGACACCCCATACGAAGCTAGCAGTACCACACACTTCTGTGGTAGGACAGATGAAACCGTCCTGCTGCGTCGGACTGCAAATGTCGGGAATATTGCTAAACATCCATGCTTGCACGCCTAACTGGATTGTGCCTGAGACCATAGTGGCCAAGATTTGGCCTGTTAACAAGACGGACAGGTTAGTAACGCCACAAGGCTACTACATGCTAATCGAAAACTACGCACACCAAAACATGGTCCGCGGGGGGATCTTCATGTAATGCCCAAGTTTGAAAACCAGTGCGAAGTCGAGGGCTTGGATCATGGTGATATAACCCCACGTTTTGAATAACATCATTGGAATTGGCAGTCCGGGCAAGGCATAGCCGACAACCAACTCGGAAATAACACTGACCACGACAAGTGAGAACACAAGGAAAATTAAATACGTGAATGGGACAACGAACTTGAGGGCAATTTGCTGGTTAGTGGTGGCTTGGATCATGCCAACGGGGATGACAAAGAAAAACGCTTGCACACAGTCAGCCTCCGTATGTATTCTCGAGATGCACATACCAATGGCAAGCGAGAGACAGAATGCCCACACTGGGAGCTCAGTGTGCCAAAGCTCAATTGAGACAACGCCGATTACAAACATAGATACTATACATTGAAGAGGGTTGGGAAGGGCTCTCTGATGACCAGGACGTAAAGCAATACCAACCGAAGATGACCGCGTACCACCACTCCGGGACTTGCTTGTACTTGGCCATGAGCCGCGCGTGGATATCCACCTGGTGATGCATTGAGCGACGATTTTGAATCCAAATCTGCTTGCGAAAGAAGAGAAAGGCGTGCATAAGTGTAGAAGTGATTGAGGCGAAGGATAACCCGTAGGAAAGCGCAAATGTTGTGCTGGTACAATTATCAGGTATGCTGTTGGTTACGAGGCGAGAGGTACTCACGAAAGGAAAATGGGGCTGTACTCCTGGTATGCGGTAATGTTAAAGGAAGCGTCTGCATTGATGATGCGGGAGATATTATACGCTGCGCCAGTGTTGTCGTATGGCGTGCGCGTCGACATACTAGAGGAAACTCAGTAAGAAGTCAATGAAGCGGAACAAATATACACACGGCAAATACTTGCTGTACCAAGTATTGGTATAATAAAGGTATGGGACGACCATCCCTGCATTTCTGGGGTCAGTGACTAGTCAAGGAGTGTCTGACAGAAGGCAATTCACAGAACCAGATCACAAAGCCAGTGCCGATATTGGCCGCAGCGTGCCATGGGATAACAAGAGGACTACTTATGTATGTGATCTGAGCCCAGTCGAATGTGATGACGCTCATTCCGAGGCCGGACACGTAGCCGAAGAGCTGGTTGATGATGATGTTGTTCGGGGCGATCCAGCAGACCCAGGAGAAATAGGAAAGGGCCTGGAAAATGTAGCCGGGGAAGAAATACCAGAGACCAGCTGCCATGCAGACAAGGAAGAAGAACCGCTCGCGGGAGACACCGCCCTCGTGACCTATACCTGCGTATAACTGAGAGTGTAATGTATTGAAGAAAGCACACGTGACAAGGTTTATAGGCCAGACTACAAGCTGGTCGAGTCAAGCACAATTGAGTGGAGACGAGCACATACTCATTGAGGGAGGATTGACCAGGAAACGTCGCAGAATACCCCCCATAGAGAAGCCGATCATCTGAGTAGACATGACAAACATCCATTGGTCTGAACAACCGATCCAAAGAAACGTAGCGATCATTCATGAGCGAGGTCTTTGTTCGACTGCGTTGCATATATGTATGGGCATACTTACATCCAAAATTGTACTTTATGTTGTAGTACACTCGCTGAGCGGCAATAATCTCCGTCTGGGATAGAAAGCAGTAGCAACAAAGCCCCGATAGCCGTGAAGAAACTACTAACGGCATATGCAGCTGCAAACAGTACCAAATCAATTCACTCTTACTGCTTCATTCTCCGAACACGTACCTGCAGCACCAGCAGAGCCCATGATGGTAACGAGTACGTGTTCCTTGACAGTGAATGGACCAGGGTTGAGTGGGTAACCGAAGATGAGCCAGTTTGGCATAAACTATAACCATGAAAATAATGAGCAGATTAAACATATGGGAAGTGGGCTGCTATCATGGAAGGAAGACGGCGGTACAAACGTTTGCCCATGTACGACCCATGAAAAGTGAAAGCAACTGGACGACGGGGACAGGGATGGTGATGGAAGGATAGCGGAAGAAGAGGAACTGGTTAAGGCCAGAGGTAAGGATGACCCAGAAGAGACCCATCAGATAGACCCGCAATGTAGATACAGGGATACCTAGGTCATCTGTGTTGGAAACGGCAGAGCGCACTTCTGGGTACGGCGAATCATCCTCTGCAGAAACAGCGGGTAAGAAATTATTGGATTCAGTCTACAAATTAACCAAGGATACCTTCTACTACATGTTTAAGGTCGAGATTAGGGTCATCAAAGTCAAAGTCAGTAATAGTTTCCTGGACGTGCGGACTATCCTCTAGTTTGTTCGCCATAGCCTGAGTAACGAGAATCCAAGTGGGCCAGGAGGAGTGGGGCACTGTGGTCATTATATATGAGGAACATGCTGTATCACAGCCAGTCTCCACGGGTTGTGAAGGGAACAAGTGAAATGGAATTGTGAGTCAGAATTGAAATTCGGAAGTGGCATTCTAAGTTAGCCGAGGCACAAGGCATACTATCCCTAGCTACCACCGGTCCGTGGTCCGGCGTGATCCACCTATGGTGCAGTTCACTTAGTCGCCGCCTACTTTGTGCAAAATTCCCACCTATTCACAAAAAAATCAGATTTAAATTTTATCTTGCAGAAGTGGTCCTTTTGATGAGAGGAACAAATCCCCAAGAGGGATTTTTAATTTGATAAAAACTGACAGAGATAAATATTTTCAACAGGCTTGAATTGGTGGTACATAGTATTACAGTATGAGACTAGTCAAAAATATGAGCCAGAGTCTCTGGAACTCATCTGTGAGACTTGTACTTAGTGGAACTGAACTGTTTTACTCGTAACTGAGCCTCCTTTGTTGGTAGCCCTGACCTGTAAGCTTCCATCCACCTGTGCATTTGATGCTCCCACAACCGAATGGTAGTCAAATGAACTGATTCAAGTGCCTTTGGCATATTTTCCTTTAATCTGTCAAAAGATCCATCAGAGTTGTCACGAAGATATTTCTTAACTTGACCCCAAAAAAAATTCAATAAAGTTAAGTTCACAATGGAACTTGGGCAAGAAAAGACACAAATGTCCTGCAGCCTCAATAACTTCTTGGATAAGAGATGTTTGGGCCTGAAAGTCAGGTTGATCCTCCAATATTCACTTAAGGCAACAGTTTGATGCACCAATCTTGCACTTGGATTGACACTTTCCATGCAGCTTTGGCTGATAAAGGCCACACTCAGTAAGAACAGCCTTGATGCCCTTGGGTTCATTGGGGTGATTGGGGTGATCAGGAGGAAAGATCATGGCTTGCTCAACATGAACACCATCATGAACATACCAGCCATTTTGCATTCGAGCCTGCTTGCCACCAGGATTAACATTCATGCAGCTGACCGGTAAAGAGTCTTCTGCATATGCTGAGTGCCCCTGGGAATTGTCAACAAGGAATAATGCTTGATAGCCAGCATCATGAGCTTCCTCAAATGCTGGAATTATTTTTTCTGTCAACTGTCCATCTGTGGTGAGAAAGAATCTCAACATGGGACAATGTTCAATGTCAATAACCTGTTTGCAGAACAGTTCTCCTGTCCAGTACCCTTCATAATTCTTCCCATACTCCAATGATTGACCAGCATTGACCAAATGGCCAAGTGTTGAACAGATAACATCACTGCAAGCATCAGGAAATTAACAAAGGTGCTTTTTTGACTTCTGACACTTTTCCAATGTCATGAAAGCTCGGAAAGGTACAAAAGCTTATATAAGCATCCAAAGCTGAGCTAACCGAAACTTTAATTATAAGTAGGTACCATTCATAAGCTACGAAGTGCTCGAAGCACCATGCTCTAGGGAAAGCAATCTGCTCATGCTGAAAGCTCAAAAAGGTAGAACCAAAAAATGACATTTTTTATAGTAGTCACTACTAGTAATATGGTCACCGTTGCTACAAAATCAGAATGCAATCTCGAATGCGTGATGATCTGCAAACCTGTTGATGTAGAAAGATCTGAAAATGTCATACAAAACATTTGGGTGGATTCCACGAGGGATGTCTGATGTACCATAAACTGGGATGAGGTGCGCAGCCCGAAAAATTGTGTCAATATGGATGACTGCTAGGTTGCGCTGATGATTCGCTGTGAAGCTCGGTTTGACTACCCACATCCTGGTGTCTTCATCAGCACAGTCTCCATGTCGATCAAACCACCAGACAAGAGCACAGCAGTAGACTGTCTGCTGAAAAGTAAAGGAGAAAAAACAATGTATGCAAGTGATGTCCATTCCCCACATCCCATCTTGGTCTGGATCAGTGATAATAAATGCACAGTCATTTCGTGGGCCTTCATTTCTCCAGTTCAATGCCGCACGTATATATTCATGGCGCATACCACCAGTACCACATAAGTCACTTGGGGCATAAAACGTCGAAGAGGTGGAGGAGAAAATTGATATTTTTCCTTCATAGAAGGGACATTCCAGAAGTGGGACCTTGGAAGGATGATGTGGATCGTTGGGATGGAGCTGGATAAAAAGGAACGCTCAAACGAGGTGAGCGAGTGATGGGATTGAGAACTCATGTGCCAAAGTGGGGATATTCTTGGCTCGCTTTCATTCTAGTTGATGTTAGCATGCTGAAATGTGACAAATTGGTTCAACTCATGAGGTGTCCTCGCCAGTAGAACATGCGCTTCCACATGTGGTCCTGCTACCTCTTCGGAATCTCCAGGGTCGTCAATATGGCTGGCTGACTTCTCGGCCACATGCTCTTCTGTGTTGCACTCCAAGTCAATGTTTGTGGTATCTCGTGGGCCATCCTTGAGTCGATTGTGCTCAACTTCCAGTGCTTTGTGTCAGCCTTGGCTAAAAATGTTTGAATGTCACAGATGCTTACCGAGTGCATTGAGAAGAGCGGATACCCCAGCAGCGGAAGAGAGCATGCCTTGAGCAGAAAAATCAGTACAGGCTGATGCAAGCTTATCCAGTCGCTGGTTGATAATAAGCATCTGTCCCAATGCTTTGAAATGGCTCATATGCCGGTAAGGCTTCTTCACTGCCTTGATATGCTTCGACTCTGTAATGGATGAGCATAGACCATTTGGGGCACCAAACAATTTGATAAGGTCGTGGTAATGCTTGAGCGAGTGTTGTCATGGGAGAGAAAAGGTTAAGATGACACCGGTAGTCTTGAAAACTTCACAATAGTGATGAAAACGGTCCAGCGAGTCATTGATGAGATCGAGGTCACTCTCCGTGATGACACTCTTGTGGACAAGATAACAGAACTCGAGGAATGCACAGAACGTGCATACTACAGCTTGGGGGACATGGCCTTCAATGGCCGGCAGATAGACCTACCAAGAGTATTAGACACCGTGACGAAGTCCCATATGATGACTAGTAAAATATCATACCTTCATCAAAGCTTTTGAGTCATCCCCAGTCCACTGTTTAAAATGGCAACCTTCAGGGAAGCGATGGAGTCCGGGAAACAGAGCAACAGCTGCTATTCTGTTGTTAGTATTAGTAAGCTATGAGCGGTATTAGCACTGAGAGGAACACACCTTCGATCTATGTCATCCAAGATTTTCTCCACCTGTTTTTTGCCATGCTTAAGGATCAAGTACTTTTCTACCCACTCAACCAGGTGATCCTTGAATGCACCTTTTATAATTTGATGTAGGATGTCTGGAGATAGAAGGCTGTAAATGTCTGCTCGAGGAAAATCGTTGGTGAAAGGCTGCCTCAAGTATGTCAATATCCGCATACACAAACTCCAAAAAAGTAGGCAATACTCACAATGATGTCACCCACAATCCCGTACTCATCCCACAGGTCCAACAGGTCAAACTCTGCAATGAGAGCATCAGCATGTTTTCATGACCTATTTAATGCATCCCCGTCAAGGTTGCCTCGCATAGCGAGACACCTAGTGAGAGAAGGAAAGGTCAGCAGAATAAAAGAATGATACTACGGATCTTACCTTGTGCACCAGTTTCGGACTATGCACGCTAGTAGTGCCTGCTCTTCATAGTCGGCAATGTAAGGGCCAAGTCCATAGACAACCCATCGGTAGTGGTGGTCACCAAAGCGAACATGATCTGGGCCTTGTCATATAAAGCTTGAGGAGTGCTGAGTATTTTTGCGAGATAGGGAGAAACAGGAAATAATTGTCGGAGAAAGAACTTGTGGAATGTTGACATTGTGTGCAAACTCCAAGTAGCTAATCCACAGGACAATTGGTAACTGAATGATCATCACAGAAAGTATAGTATTACCTTAATTTTTGGAATGGCAAGGAATGTGATGAGGGAAACCCCATGGCGGTGAGCACGGTGCATGTTGTTGTGGATGTTCCCTATCGACAAGTAGAGAGGATAGTAATCATGCTGACCTGTGGCAACAGAAACGGTGGTCTTGTCACTACCAAGGATGATGGGGACAAACGTTGACCCCTTGCATTCCGGGTGATCATTAGCAATGATGTCCTTTGAAACACTGTAAGCATGAGTGACCTGGCCAAAAAGAAAGAAAGAAATACATACAGCCTGATCCCATGCCCAGTCACCAGACATGAAGTCTTGAAAGCGACGTTTGCCACTCTTCGAGTCATATTCACGGTAAGGTCTATAATCCATCTGGGCAGTGAGGTCTGGATTGCTCAGCATGTTGCAGATAGTTTCTAGTGGGCAGCGAAACCAGATGTCAAACTGGGCTTGCATCCATGGTGCTGGCTCGTCAAGGTTCTGGGAGTACTTGATAGAAAAATTCTGCCATTTCACATCACCTAAACATGTTCTGTCAATGGTACTGTACAAGTCCTTGTGACACGTGAAGAGCGGCTGTGGCTGTCCCCCTGCCTCAACTAGTGATGCAGCCCACAGGTCGAGTAGCGTGTTGATATGGTCTGTGGGCATCTGGTTCTGGGTATAGAGAAAATCGGCAAGCTCGAATCCAAGTTGACTGGAGTAAGGGAACCAGTCATCCAGTGACTTCGGTTCAGGTGGTTGCGGAGGGGTACTGCGTGGAAGAGGCTGAGCGTTGATACCACATGGAATTCCTGAAGACAAAGTGAATACAGATACAGGGTGAGACGCAGATGACATACCCATTAGGATGGGGTGGTAATTGCAGAAGACTGGGTTGCCTGACCCAAAAAACTCGCTGTCGAATTCATCATTGGTCGAAGGAGTTTGTGCACGGCTCTCAGTTTCATTAAGGGCATCTCCCCAGTGGTCTTCAGCAGGCTCCAGGCAAGCATGACAAGTGGGCGGTGTAACTTGGGGAGCAGGAGTCGGCAGGGGGAAGAACAGATGTTTCGCATGGTGGTGTTGAGTGAGGCCAGACTGGTTTTTGAACCATTGGTTACAGCCCAGTGCACTACAAGGGTAGCACAGCCAGATGCCACGATGGACAGTCGGATCAGAAGTACGGTGATTCATAGCCATAGCAGGAAGGGGGAGCGGAGAACTGGCAGAGAATGGAGGATGGAGGGAGGCTAGGATTGGGATTGGGAGCCGAAGATCAGACCGTTGTGCAGACCTGGCTGGACATGCCAGAATTCAACAGGGTCAATGACAGGCTGGCTACTTAGACTGAAAATTTAGAACAAACCTTCAGAAAATTTTCGCCTCTCTCCCTTCACCTTGACATTCCTTACCATGGCCAGAAGTGCCAGAGCTCCCACTCCATTCAGCATCACCGTCCCAGATGATGAAGGGGCACCTGCACCTCCTTCCCCTCGTAGAACTCGGCCTGCCAATGCAACAGCCAAACCTGGGCTGCCTGACAAGCCTGCCCCACAAAGGACTCCAGCACAGAAGGAGGCTGACAAACAGCATGCTCAGCACGTAAAGGAGGTCAAGAAAGCCAGTATGGAGAAAGCTTACCAGCGACTGGGCAACCTGGAAGAGGAAATGGCAGTGTCACAAGCCATTGTGAAGGGTGAGTGGGTGCCTGTGCGACCCAACCCTCATCCTGTGGCAAGTAAAAATAAAGCCCCATTGTGTAGGGAAGGAGCAGGTCAGTATTTCCACAGTAGTATGTCGACTTGGACTCACCCATGTAACCAGTTTACCTAGGACTGGGTGATCTGGAGGACGAAGTGACAGTGGTGCCAGCCACTGTGAAAGGCAGCCAGGCGCCCGTGCGACCCAAGCCTCGCCTTGTACCTCGTCCCGTGGTGGATAGAGATGAACCCCAGGAGGATGGGGAAGGAAAAGGTCAGTATTTGTATGGCACGTCGACTTGGACACACCTTTACAACGTGTACACAGCTGAGGTCACCAGAACTAGCAAGCCTCTCAGGGTAAAGTCTGCTGATCATGGTGATTCAAGTGTCAGGCTTCGAGATGCCATAAACAAGGCATGGCCAAAGAAGTGAAAGGAGACTGCAAGTGGATTGACGTGTAAGGGCATGCGAGGTAATTTGGATGAAACCGTGTTGTAAGTCCCACTCCGCTCCCACCCCTAGTGGCTGCTCAATTGCGATGTTACTCCTCACTGACTCCACTGTCTTTTTCCTCAATCGGATTTGGGAGCATAGACTCGATGACAAGAAAGTTTTACTTGCTGGACAGGTCAAAAATTGGGCGAGCATTGTCAATACAAAGGCCACACCCACTAGTCACCATTCCAACCCAGCTGCCCCACTTCCAAGCCGTTCTTCTAAGGATGCCATGGAGCAGGACATTCTTGATGAAGAGAATGACAGTCAAGAATGTGGATATGCTATCCAGCATGGCACTTGGATCATGCTGGCTTCTGATGCAAGTACAGTTTGCTCACACTTCTTGTCACTCATGTGTCTACAGGTTGAGGTATATGACGAGTTGAACAGTGCCACTGGCACTGAAGAAGCAATGGCACATAAAACTCCAACTGCCATCCAGCATAGCACTCGGATCGCACCAGCTATTGACATAAGTACAGTTTGATCATTGTTCTTATTAGTAGTCACATGCGTCAACAGGTTGATGGATATGGCGAGTTGAATGTTGCCACTCAAAGTCTCAAGTGGAAGTGTGCTGCTGAAGACGATGGAGATATGGTCTCTGATTTTGAACTAGATACCGAGGTGGGAGACACTGAAGACCTCATGATGGATGGTCCCCTGTATAACTGCTCAGGTTTGACCCAATTTTTCAAGTTGAATCCGCTGACATGCTCTTCTTATGCAGACATCTCTGATGGTGATAGAACCCACCCCATCAAAGACTACCAAGGCCAAAAAAGTAGTGCATCCGAAGTCCATTTCTATCTCTGCGAGCAGATCCTCAGTGGGCAGTGACGTCGCTGTTAGTCACTCTGACACCACACTGTCTATGAAGTTGAAAGGCAAGGCAATGAAACTAGACCTCCTGCCCCTTCTGCGAAACGATTGTGACTACAAATTTGCTAAGAATGTTCTTCCCTCCCTTTTACTTTGGTACAGAAACGAGGGCAATGTCTGGTCGATATCTGAAGAGGATATCATTCACGTCCTCAAGGCCATCATTTGGGTGGTGTATCCCATGTTTGACAGGTTTGATGAAATTCATCATGGCACAGCGATCTATGGACTGGTAAGTCACCTTGTTGTGATTGACGGTATGCTCACTTGTCATTGCAGACAATACAGAGGCTCATGCATTGGTGGCATAATTTTGCATCTACAGCGGTTGTTCTCAGTACTCGACTTCTTCAAGGAAAACACTGACCTCAACATCGAGACATTTTGTGACATTCTCCTGGAGGATCAAGCATTTGCATATGAAGACCTTGATACCAATGATTCAACCAAGGCCTTCCACTCGTCCCTCGTACTCGAACTCCTCGGCACTGCAGCATCTCCAGCAAGTTGATGGCTGGGTGGACATTCCAGCACTCCAGCTAGTGGAGAAACATGTTTGTGGCATCAAAGGGGCACTCGCAATGAGCACCGCTGCGGTAAGTGATGATAAATGTATATTTGTTTCACTTACAAAAAAAATACTAGCTTGAGCAGTGCTATCAAGGTCAGTGCATGAATACACGATGAGTGGGGAGGAAACTATCACTGACCAGCTTGCTGGTATCTGCAGAAAAGGCAAGGCTGCAGTGAAGACCCCCTGTTCTCTGAGCAAGGCCTTGGGGAAAGAGAGCTCGGCTACGAGCCAATTCTTGCAGCTCAACTGGGGCTGAGAAAACCGGTTTCTACCTCGCCTCCATCAGCAACTGAGATGCTCATGCCCTTCAAGAGATCGTCTCAATTGCTCATGACATGTGTGCTGGAAATGATCTGCTGGTCAACAACGCCAACAATGAGTGTGGGTCTCTTGACCCACATGCGCTCATGTGTATGTTTTATTTCTTTTCGTCATGTATAATGTACTGAACGGGTATCTTAGAATGCCCCGGGGCACCATTTTTCATCAGGCTGCTAATCCCAAATGCTATTCCCTCACCCCGCCTTCTTCAACTCAGTTCGCAGGTTTCGCATTTTTCGTTTTTGGATGTCCCCAGGTCGATTGTTCCTGTCGTATTCAACTACAGCCTCATCATTCGTTTCTCATCTGCTTGTCGCTCAAGCTAGGTACAGTACTCAGTACTAGTATAGCAGCTCCTTTATACCCAATATTGCTTTTGATACTTTTGAAAGCGAGTGCGACTTTGCGAAGCAGCAGGAAAGCTTCAAAAAAGTTCCAAAAAAGGAATGAGATCTGCTTGAAAAATCTCGAAGATGCTTTTCACACACTTGGTAACATTGGTAGTAAAAGCAACCAAAAAGTGAATAGAAAGTGCAAGAAGCAACCTTGCACATTTCCTGATGTACCTCTCACCCCTGCATATGCCACGACCTTCAACAGCTGCCAAGGACTAACACTAGATTACATAGGCATTGACCTCACCAAGCTGGTATTCTCTCACGGTCAATTATATACTGCATTTTCTCACATTCGTCACTGGCATTGGAATCATGCTCACATACTACTTCCCACCGATGACAGGACTACTACAAACATTACCTTCCACAAGTTATTACTATAAAAATACTTATTTTCCAACCTGTAAATTCACCATTACCACCATAGTACAAAAGACCACCAGAGCGAAGCAGAGGCATGTCTTGTTGTACTTAATTATATCACTTGTAGTTACACATCTCACCAAGAAAGGTTCAATAAGCCCTGAAAGTCCCAAAAAGGCCAAAAAAGCTTAGATAGTGTTCTGACATGTTACTGATACCGATGTACTATGCACTCCTTAGAATCCGAACATCCAACTAGTACATGTCTCCTCCTGTGTATTCCTGTGTGACCTGAGCCCCGAGTCTAATATACAGAAATTATGGTCGTGTGATTGGCACAGACGGCTGACCTTAGCATGACGAACGTGGTTGGAATGGAAACTTCAACTTTCCCTGTGTATCATAAATCCCGTAACCAGCTTCTTCCTGGTCGGAGTAGATGTGTGCGAACCATCCGACCCCACCGCATGGTCCTTTTTTCAGTGCCTCACATTTGCTGTCGAGCATCTGGAAGTACGCCTATACAACCAAGGGTAAAAATACATACATTATCGCAGACATTAAACAAAAGCACTTACCTCTTCACTGCTAACGCTGGCCACGGCGTTGGCCGAGTTGGGCTGTACGCCAGAAGACGTCACTGAGGGCCACCCATTCTGAGGGGAGAAAACAACAGAGAGGGATTTAAACTCTCAGAACATCCGTGACCGCCAAGGGTCAAAAGAACGGCACGTACCTCATCAAAATAAATCTTCTTGCCCTTTCCGTTCTGGATAAACCAATCCATGTCTTGCTGAACAAGGGGCCATGCTGCACCGCCCGTAGTTGCATTCGTAGAGAAAAAGGGAAGTATGTGCGCGTTGATAAAGTCAATCTCGCCAAGTACATCGAGTGCCGCGCGTTCTTGGTACCCGTATGCCAGCTCGCTCACAGTCACGGGGATACGAACATCTGAAAGGTTTTTTTTGGCGAGTACGACTTGCTCGGTGAGTGATTGGCGGGACAAAACGTCATCGAACAAAGGTTCTGAGCCAAACTGGACGCCCCTGGTGACGAAGGGGGCTTTAGGGTTCGTATGTAGTGTATCGAAGAGATCGTCTCTTCGCATTTCCCATTCGCTACCTCCGTCGAAGCCGAACTTATGCCAGTTAGTGAAAGACAATTTCTCAGGTATCTCAAACGAAAACTACCTTACCCAGATCAATGCGTGCACGCCGAGGGTATTCTGCCATGCGGCTTCAATGATGTTGTTGCTACCAGCGACGTTAACTAACAGCATTGGGGAGACGAACCACACATTTACTAGAATCCGGACTTATCGCATGCACCGTACAACCGCACATATCTCGCGTTGAAGGTTTTCCTCATATTAGCAAAGTCTGCTTTTAGTTGGCTGAGACTTTGACCTACAGGTACGTTAGCTGGTTTTCCCCCCCACATATCAAAACGAGGATAACGCACAGCTAGTCACCTCATAGCTGAAACCAAGAAACGCATGCTCGCAATCCACCGGGCACCACCATCCATCAATGGAACTGGGAACTCGCGTAGGCATCGTAAAGTTTACGGCGGGAAAGCAGCTACGTTGGCAGTTATCTGTAATGGCCAAGGCGTACTTCAAGCACAGAGCCGAGAACAGCAGGGGCAGCAGCATCATTTACCGGCAGGACGTGGGGAGAAGAGGGCAGGGTATATGCGAAAAAGAGGGACAAGAATACGAACAGAATGAATGACCTGAACAAAGTGAGAAAAGTTGATCACGAGGGCCTGAGTTACGGGAAAATAACTGGTACAGCGTGCTGTTTCCGGCCCAGAGTGGGGCCGATAGTAGTTCCAGAAAGATGCCAATAAAAAGCGGAGGCTGCAATTGACCAGAGATCAGTCGGGTAGTAAACATTCTCCCGACAGGATAAATTCAAGTAAGTTTGGAACTTACCGTACAGGTCGGAGTCCACATGAGTCCTCTCAAATGTTAGGGTTGGCACCCGGGTGAGGTGTCCGGAAAGTGACCGATACGCTGGTTTTAGTCGAGCCACCTATTCGAGAATCAGCGATAGTCGATAAAAAACGTTTCACCCGAGCGGCAAGAAGACATTGTGTTCCCAAGGTCACCAAACAACCATGACAACGCACGGGGACGCCATCTTTAACCCCTGCGCACACTGGTCAGTGGAACGGTCTATCCGTTAGGTTTGACGTCCGTCAGTATTGACGGATACTACGGGCATTAGGTCCTTGAGCGTTTGAGCACAATACTGTGCTGGGTAACTCTGGTGCCGCATCGTGTCAATATGGATAATTGTCCGCATAATGCCGCTGCGCCAAATCATCAGAATTAGTGTGAAACGATTGGACCCTTTTCTATTAGATCAGATTTATTGGGAGAAGACAGAACGCTCATGGTTACCATGACATGCAAACGCAAAGAATAGAACAAATTTTGCCGGACTACTTCTGCCGGAAAAAAAGTTAGGACCATACTTGGTAAGGGTAAGCTTCCTTCTGCTCTTTTGGCTGAATATTTCAGGAAATGGTATTACTTGCGATGAATTCATCATCGTGTCAGTTGACTGCCCCTCCGATTGAAGAGCCCGTCCATGACTTGGGGCAGCAGCCAACACGGTCCTCGTCGTCATCCCACGATTGGTCTTGAACTGAAATGCAAGTTCTGTCGCGCTGGTCTGAAGGAGTAAGAACGACTTTCACTAGACGTAAAGCAAAGGCGTGGATCCAAGTATGCCTCGTATGTCGGATTATTCCTGGATACTTCAGTGATACCTCAGTTCATGGCGAGCATCGAATGCATGATTTACTTGTTCATGAACCAAAGGCAGCCAGAAGGCCATGCCGTTCGCCGCAGACGATTGATAAACGCACGACCCTCCGTTTTGGGAGTCAAACTATTTGTGGCCAAAGTCATCTGGTTTGTCAGTGATTGGCATCGGAAAACGTGAGGGTGCTCCGGGTTGGCTTCGCTGACTTGCCTCTCTACGGACATCCGAAGACGTCTCGGCTCCCGCATATGGTGCTGGCAATTTATCCGCGAGGCGCACACTTGGCCAGAATAGTTCACGATGAGCCAAGCAGCGGACTCGTGGAGGTGGCCTGGTCGGGTGAATATTGTGACAGGGGGACGAATTCCTTTGCTAGATGAAGGTGGCCAACTGCCAGCGCCACCTTGCCCAGAAAACCAGCGGGGTGACTGGTATCCACAGGTATTGGCGTAGATGCTATCCCCCAACTACACATCATTACACTCGTCAGCATGTTTCGACAGTTCTTACACGCTTGAGCCCGCGGTTCATGTAGTACGGACTTCCTGACACAGTGGCGGTTTCAATATTTTCAGACGCTTTAAAGAGTATTCGAAAGTGAAAACAATATTTTTTATTATGATTCAAATTACCACGCTCTTATAAAATTTTATTCCGAGAAGGCTTATAATTTTTATTGCCAGTCTATATTGGGAGAAACATTATGATATCTATCCAAAGACAATTGAAAATTATATATGGCGTGAATGTCACAAGGTTATTGACAGCATTATCTTCCTAAAAAGATAGCAACAATAGGTAAAGTTTAAATTTGGAAATCACTTTGCAGGCACGCTTAATTTAATGTTACACAATACATTCTGAGATCATCGAAATAATAGCTTTTCCAATGATCAAAATGTAATATGAAAGTAAATAATTAGAAATCAGTTTCCATATGCTCAGAAGTGATCACACAGTGAGGGGGCACAAGGCACCCAATGCCTGCCCAGTAATCTCCACACCCAAGAAGTGCTGGTCAGTATTGTCTCGTACTACATGGCGAGCTCGCTGGCCAAATTCACCAGGTTAAGAAATGTCAAGTGAAAAAAGATCCGAAAGGGGTAGAGTTGGAGGACGGTACCAAGCTTCCACTGGGGGATGTTTGTCAGGTGATCCCCGCAAATTGACCAAGCAGTAGGTCTCAATCTAATATGGCTGTAATTTCCTGACTTTTCTAATTCATAGGGGTGAGTTGGGTTCATATGCACGCATCATTGTGTATGTAGGATCATGGCATCATATAAATGTAGACCCAATGCAATTCATGTCCTTCCTGAGATATAGCTTTGCTCCAAAGATAATGCTCATGATCCGCTAACTCTTCCTCAGTGCTGTTCCAAAGCTATCATCTCCATCTATGCCATTGCCTAAATATGCTCAATCGCGTTGATGATCTGATGAAATGAATACCTAGTGTGGAGATTACTGGGCAGGCATTGGGCACCTTGTGCCCCCTCATTGCGTGATCACTTCTGAGCGTATGGAAACTGATTTCTAATTATTTACTTTTGTATTACATTTTGATCATTGGAAAACCTATTATTTCAATGATCTCAGAATCTATTCTGTAACATTAAATTAAGCGTGCCTTCAAAGTGATTTCCAAATTTAAACTTTACTTATTGTTGCTATCTTTTTGGGCAGATATTATTGTCAATAACCTTGTGACATTCACACTATATATACTTTTCAATTGTCTTTGGATAGATATCATAATGTTTCTCCCGATATAAACTGGTGATAAAAATTATAAGCCTTCTCGGAATAAAATTTTATAAGGGCGTGGTAATTTGAATCATAATAAAAAATATTGTTTTCACTTTCGAATACTCTTTAAAGCATCTGAAAATATTGAAACCGCCACTGTGTGAGCAAATCGGACGAATCGAATGACCAAAGGTAGACGGCAAGTGGCTTACGTAACTTACTGTCTACCACCATGTCGAGTGACTCTCTGGGCACGATGTTGTCAAGCCTGGCTCAGAGTGTGCCCCAGGTACCACTACCCGTCGCTAGTGCCGTATCTCTTTCGGTCTCCGCATGGTTGCTCTTCCGTAGCCGGACGCCACGACGGACCAGAGCCATTGCTGTCGGCAAAGAAAGAGTCCTCATTCTCGGTGCCACGAGCGGCGTCGGGAGGGTCATTGCTCAGCAGTATGCTCTTCGCGGTGCATATGTCTGTGTGACGGGTCGCCGGGAGGAAAAGCTCAATGAGGTCGTGCAGGATTGTATTGAGCTTGCTGCTCGGAATGGGTTCGAGGATAGAGTAATAGGTCTCAGAGCCGATATCTCAGATGTCAACGAGATGGTCAAAGTACGTGAGTCGTTGGAAAAAGGTGCGTATTTGTTTCCAAACTCAGGATACCGATGATACTCAAGCGGCGTGTTTCAGCATGGAGCGGCTTGGACACCCTCGTCATTACTGCCGGAGTTTCGGCTCTACAGCCTCTCATGTCTGTCGCCGGTGTCAAGATGTCAACTCCGGATATTGTAGGATCTCAGGCAAGTCCGGAGGGCATTCAACATGCAGTCGACGCTGCTCAAGCCGCCGTCAATGGCAATTACCTCGGTCCCTTGATCACCGCAGTCACTTTCGTCAGCTAGTACTCTTGTCATTGCTGTTTTCTTGCTGACCGGTTTGCCCAATAGATCCCTCTTCTCACCTATACATCTCCCTCTCCGTCTATACTGTTGTTGTCCAGTGCTGCAGCGGTGATACCCCCACCCACCCGGTCCATCTACGCCTCGACTAAGTGTGCGTCCCTTATGCTGTACCAAGCCCTCCAGATCGAACATCCTTCCATCAACTTCACATTCGTCCTTCCTGCCACTATCGAAGGTGATTTCCGTGCCTCGGCGGTGGACAACCCTCGGGATTGGTCTGGTGCGCCAATGATTCACGAAGATGATCCAAATAAGAATGGTTTAAAGCGGGAGGTGGTGGCAAGATGGTGCATACGTGCGATTGACAGAGGAGAGAAGAATGTGTATATTCCCTACTATTACAGGGCTGGACAAGTTCTCTATTGGTTCTGGCCCGCACTCGTCGAATGGAGGGCCCGTGTGAAGTACAACTTCAGGTAAGCAGGCCTCGCCCCCTGTTAGACGTCTGTGTCCGAGAGCACAACTTTTCTATGCAGTGCTAGCTAGTGGTGACCGTACCCACGGTCCATTCAAAAAGGGGCCACTGTGTGGTCACGTGTCTCGTAACGAAATTTTGCTGCTAGTGTTGTCGGATATGCTTGTGTTGCTTTGTATTCTAGCCTGTAGTGTAGTAATTTGCTTGGATGCCTTCAAAGACACCATACGTTGTGTTTGGGTATGGGTCACTCATATTCAAGGTACATTATAGCCAACGCAGATAGGGAGTCTTACTGATATCACTAGCCGCCCCCGCACGTCATATCACAAGGTAGAGGCACTCCACCCTACCGCTTCACCGAGCGAGCTTTCTTGTACTGACTATTGCGTTAGTGCCAGGATTCCTCAAGGGTTATGTGCGGCGGTTTTCACAGAAATCGCATGATCATCGTGGAACATCCGAGGTACGTACAGGATCTAGTCGTGTGCCGCACGCTATACGCCTTTGATTTCCTACTGTTGTTCTGTTGCTGTGGACGTACCTCCAAAGAACCCTGGTCGAGTCACTACTCTGATCCACAAAGAAGACTGGGATCACTTCTCTGGATCCGTACGTCCTTAATACTCTCCGCATTGTTGGTGATACCATCATCCTGGATTCATGCATGTTGCACACCTATTGTACGAACCTTCCGTCCATTTCGTCATAAAGGATGCCTTTCCGGACGAAGATGTTGTTTGGGGCGAGTCCTCTTAATCCGCTATGAAAGAGGCGCACGTTTTGCCGTGCTAACCTAGGAATCACATATGCGCTCTGTTGTTATACAGGTATCGCGTATACCATTAACCCTCTCTACGAATCGGAGGTTCGCGATTATCTGGGTAAGTTTTCATGGCGTGCTCTGACTGGAATCTTTCTGTCGTTGTATGAATCCCGAGGCATTGCGTTCGGATGATTGACTACATACACTTCTCATGTGTAGATTACCGCGAAAAGGTAAACACCCTCTGTTCGGAGACCATTCGGAAGACATTTCACTCGTCCAACTTAGGATGGATATACCCTAGAAACGCTCGACGTGTATACCATAGAAGACGGGATTGAGAACGTTGTCGTCCATAATGTATGTCGATGCTCCCTTTGATACCTGTATGCACGCCTTATCCCCCTATTTTGAAAGGCATATGTCAGTGTCTGGATTTATGAGGTGGTCGTCATTGATCGTTTGAACAATCTCATAGTGTTATGTCGGCCGCCCAGATAACCCCTCGTTCGGTGCGTAATCTCGTGTAACAACCTCACTCCTGAAGTATACATAATGGCATCATCAGTGGGCTCAGAGCCATTGGCGGCTCTCGCGGATCGCATCTGGAGATCGGTAGGACCGTCGGGAAAAAACAAGGTGGGTTCGGTACGCCGATGACTACCCATACATCCGAACGAGCTCGCCCTTTCATGTAGGACTACTTATACCAACTAGCAGAGTCCGTCAGGAAACTCGCGCCAGCATCCTTCGACTCTCATTTGTTTGCGTTAGAAGTGAGACTTGCATCACTTCCGTCTGTCAACCCTCTTACCACCTCCAACGTCAGGATAGAGTTCGCGAACTGGATGATAAAAGCGGCGACAAAACCCAAGGATAACACCGACAGACTCGATGACTAGAACATACGTAGGCTGTGACAACAATAAAACGAGAAATGGATATATGGCACAAGTTGTGACCTGTTTTGCAAGTATGCGTCAGATACTACAATCCCAACTTCAAAGTTCGAAGGGTGATTCGCGACGGCCTAGTCAACAGAGACATGCAGATGACGGGTCAGCGTTTGAGAGATACACTGAGTGTTCCGTAACCACTACGCGGAGGCGTTCCGTGCTGAGGGGAGATAGGAAGCAGGGGTGTGCGTTGTTCTGGTGTCGGGTGCGCCAGGCTGCGTTCTCGCTCGACGATACTAGGGATAACAAAGTGGAGATTAGGTGCATCCGAACACGACATCATTGACATTAATTGTTACTCACCCTCGCATCACCGCGGCGTTAGTCAAGCGCTTGGCCTTCCTCTTGCTCTGGTTGTCTTCATATCGATCTGTCTCGTCCACAATCTCTTCAGATATGATTTCCTGCTAAAAGTGTCAACTCTCGAGACAGTATAGAACGAGCCATTGCTAACTTCGATGATGTCTACGCCGTGATGGATGACGTCAGATACGTTGCATACAACTAGGTTTGTAGGAACACAGACCTTCCAGCGTGATCACACCAAGGGCACCGCCGGCACTGCCTGGCGTACGACTGATTAGGAGCAAGTGCGCGCGCCCGGTTTGGCTATGGCGAAACGTTTATACCCATTACCACGAATAGCATGAAGATGACATCTCACAAGTAATCTAAGGCTTGGAAACAATTTATAGATGGATGCGCTTCGGGAAGAATGGAGAGCTTGAAGTGAGAAACAGGTAAACATTTCGACGGATCGTAGGTCAGAAGCTGAATCGTGGAATTAAGTGCCGTTTTGTCAAGGAAGAATGGGATTCTACCTTCTTGACAAGAAGCAAGCCCTGGAAGGCCATTGGATCAGCTGGCTCATGAATCGGGATTCGGGAATATCCGCTTGTGAGTCTGCAAACGAACAGATCAGAGAAAACGATGTAAATATGGTCCTCAGACAAGATAAAGTTACATTGCCTCCACTGTTGTATGGTCTAAGATTGTATCTGAGCTCAGAGTCACCACATCCTGAGGAAACGATCTCGTAAGGGTAACGGACACAGAAGCTTCTAAACGGAGACGAACACATATTGGTGTCATGATGCCTTCGATGTTCTTGTTGTTGAGTTCTAGTACCCCGTTGAGGATGCTAATTTCATCATCTCTCAGAGGTTCCTCCCCTGTGCGATGGAACTGAAGGAAAGACTTCAATTCCGCCTTCTTGTATGTATGCGTCTCGCTCTTGCCCAACACATAGTCCAGAAGTTTGGCAACCGGATAAGCAATGGGAGCTATGGACAAGATACAATGTAGTCAACGAAAGGAGTTAGCATTTACACTCACAAAATATATACATCAAACAAAGCACGAAAGGAGCACATCTCGCGCCGATAGCGAGTCCGTGTCGCACGCAGATCGCTTGCGGAATAATTCTAGAAATTGCGGAGAAGCCCTGAGATGACAGGCACGAACTGGGAGTGTGGGCCGCTTACTCGCTACAGGACGTAAGTTGTTTACGCGTTTAGTTCGACTCTAGATCAAATACGTACCCGAAAATGACTGATACACTGGTTAGCAGGATTCAGGACATGTAAAGATACTAAGACTGACCAATCGCAGTGGTGGAGATGACCACAGCTGCTATGCCTCCACCAATCTGAAACTCTGGCTGAGCATTTAGGTCATACGACCAGATATGTGCTTACGGCACTATCAAGGAAGATGGGTAAGCTTTCGTTGATAACCTGAATGTGTAATATCGGCTAAACATTATTCCGAGCAAGGCCGGATGACTCGGACATACGACGTTGCCAAGAAGAAGTACCTAACGAGCGAGTCAGAAGTGGAACGCGCGAAGACGGCGCACAACTTACGACCAGCACCCAATGCCGTCCCTTTTGCATGAGGTGGTAGACTACATGGATCTGAGAAAGAATCGCAGTGTGAAAGCGAGCGGTTTGCACACACCTTTCTGAGCGTTTTCCCTCTCGGCGACGTCATCAGAGGAAGTTGCGAGAACACGGAGATGAAGTTCATCGAGGCCCATAAGTCCAAGGGTAAGCCTGATGAAAACTGAGCGTCGGACGAGAACCATACATTCGAAACGTACCCAGCGAAAACTCCACCTGCGAGGACGAGGACCGCACTTATAGCAATCTTACACCAGAATGCTGGTGAGCCTATGGGCTCATCTGTAGTCTCGGGAGAGTGAACCAGTAGTGAACGAGCGGCGTCGATGAACATGAAATGGTGGGTTGAAGATTTGTCGGTTGCCGGTGTTTAATGTTATATATATGTACGTCCGATTAGGAGTCGAGAACCGCTTCGGTGAGCAAAAAGACTAAGTTCTCGTTTACGTAACTCGGGGCGGGTGTCATCCCTGGGATTTACCACATCGGGTAGTCAACCCCTCCCAATCACCTTTTTCTCGTATGAACGTCTTTCATAGATTGCTGACGATCTGCTACAGAAGTTATACACCGCACAGGCTGACGAGGAATTTGGTCGTTGCGATGTCGGGACAAGTAAGACACCACCCAGTGTCCGACCAGGAGGACGCTGCACCGGCTGAGAAACGACCGCGAGTGGACGTCAGTGAAGCAAGTGGGTCTGCTAGAGCTACTTCTTCTATCGGTCAGGGGCAGAGGAAACAGCACGCGCGAAAGGAGAAGAAAAGACAAAGGCGCGTGTTACCAGAGCCATGCTCACCTGAAGATGTGCTCTCGCATGACATCGTCTCTCTGTTGGGAACGGAAACTGTCGACCAGAAGATGGCACAAGGTGTTGAGTGGGAATCGCCATTCGGCTTCAGGGAGGAGCTTGAGGTAGTCGTGTCCGCACTCTCATCTAATGGTGCGTATATCTTGACCAAGCTATCGACGGCTCCGTTACTGACGCGGACAACTGATTCGCTTGTATACCGCAGGTGATGCGTTGGCAATCGGACCGGACCCGCGCAACTCATGGGTGATTGTTGCTCCATTCGCGCTACCCGGCGAGAGGATACGCGTGCGGGTATATCGTAGTTCACGGTTGCACTCCTTCGCAGACCTACTCGAAGTGGTATCCCCGAATCTCGAGTTGCGGGATAACAGTCGGATCGGGTGTAAATACTTTGGCAAGTGCTCGGGATGTCAGTATCAGGTTTGTCCATTCTTCTCTCATTTTTATTTCTGTATTGAACTAGACAGATGCTATCATACGAGAGCCAGCTCGACATCAAGCGCAATGTGGTCATCAAAGCATACCAGAACTTTTCCAGTGCGTGTCAGTGAACTTATACGTTTGTTTCACTCTTAGATACAAGTCACTAGGACTTCCCGAATCCTCAATACCAAATGTTCTTCCGACAATTGGCTCGCCCTTACAATACAACTATCGCACTAAGATTACCCCACACTTTGAAGCCCCTCCAAAACGAGCACGACAAACAGAATCCACGGATGCTAGCACTTCGAGACCAGATTGGTTAAGGATTGGGTTCAATGAAATTGGAAAGAGGACTGTCTTGGATATTGAGGTCAGACCTCTTACCCAATATCTTTCCTTGTTGCATGACATCTTTCAGGAATGCCCGATTGCTACACCTATCTTGAACGAGGCTTTTGGTCCTATACGCAAAGATATCATTAAGTGGGTGGTCATCTCTGTCATCACAGCTCCCTCTCACCTGAAAACAGAAATATATGGTCATACAAGAAGGGCGTTTCGTTACTGTTGCGGGATTCAGTAGAGCCGAACTCAGAGAATAAGCAAGCTACGTCAAACGAAACAGACAATCCATTACAAGAAGAGGAAAAACATATTTGCATCACCGATCCTAAAGCGACAGTTCGGGAAAAGGTCGGGGATATGTTTTTTGAGTTCCCCGGTCACTCGTTCTTCCAGAACAACAACTCGATTCTCGTTCCCCTCACTGACTACGTCCGGGATGCCATCTTCCCAACGACCCCGAAACAATCCCCAGACCAGTGTCCCACACATCTAGTAGATGCCTATTGCGGGAGTGGTCTTTTCTCCATCATGCTGTGCTCACATTTCCAAACTGTGGCGGGTATCGAACTATCTGCCGATTCGATCCGATCCGCTTCTCATAATGCACATCTCAACGATATTCCTGAAGGGCGATGTACGTTCCGCGCGGGTGATGCTGCCAACATCTTTTCTGTCGTATCCGATTTTCCGAGGGAGAAGACTGCGTTGATCATCGACCCCCCACGGAAAGGATGTGATGAAAACTTTATCGATCAGCTCGTCGTGTTCCGTTGCAAGACAGTCGTCTATGTCAGTTGTAACGTTCATACGCAAGCGAGAGACATCGGGATGATTCTTGGTAAGATGGCAAAGCGTGCAGACGGGGAGGAGGGAAGGTATGTGGTGGAGAGCCTGAGAGGATTTGATTTGTTCCCCCAGACAGCACATGTAGAATCTGTCGCCGTGCTTCGACTGATCTAGATACGCTCTGCTTCGTATCCTAAATGGATTCTGCCAAGAAGTGTTCGCAGCACTCGCGTCCGATTGGCCAGGTAGACGATGAAATTTGACTTTGTAATATCCTCCAAGTTCATGTACAGAGGTAGCCAAGTACACGGATCACCCTGCCATATGGTGCACAAGCTCGGCCCCGCGGTTTTCGCACTGGAATTCTGGAGGCTAGCGGGATATACCCACAATAGCTAGCCAATCTGACTCACCATGCTGTCCTAATAAAACTCACCCCGCACGCAGGAAACTTCACCAGTTGCTCAAATTTCTGTTCAGAGAGTATGGAAAAGTGTACAGGTATAAATAGTAGTACATTGGAAGAGATGGTGGTGAGGGCGTATACAGGTTGTGTCCACATAACTGAAACTAGTGTTACATCTGTCACAAGACCACGTAGGGAACGTCCCTATATGATCGGGATGGTAGGGTGTGGTTGTGTGCCGCTTGTGTTATATGAACTGGTATATATTCCAGGTGGGGAAGATGGATACATTGAGGGAATTGCTTGTGTTCCAGAGCCAGTATAGTATGTTGCGGGAGACACATTCTTCTGTTGCGAAACGCTGGTCTTAGACTGATCAGATAGCTGCCGATTGCGCATCTGCCAACTCGGATTCGGCTCTACCTTTATTTCATCCACCGGAGTAGCTCGGACGCGGCGATATCGCCAGCGTTTACATAGGAAGCAGATCCCAAAAGATAGGAGCAGGAATACAACACCACCCACAGTGCCTCCAACGATGGCACCCAAGTCGCTGGAGTGAGATCCAGTGGATACACTTGGTTGTAGATCCGGCTGGCCTGATTGCACTACCTAAGTAGTGGAAGACGAAGGTGATAGAGATGGCTCACCTTCTAGGGAGTACTGATAAGCTTGTTGCTCATTCCATATTTGCCCTGTCCACGCCATTGCTTTGAGAGTGTGGGTTAGCAGGTCTGTATCGAAATGTATCCACGTACGATCGATGGTCGCCCAGTAAGGAATAGTTTGGTTTCCCAATAGAGAATATCCTGAGGGGAAGGATCTAGTGTCGCACGAATTGCGAGTCAGAAGCGCGACAAATGGAAAGTGAAAAACTAAAACCGACTCGTCTGTGTAACTGGCTGGGCAATTCTGGATGAAATTTCCCCATCTGAATTAGCTGGTTAGGCTCGATAGAACCTATGGGGGGGCTGGAAAGTTACTCACGCCAGCAACTCGTCCGTGCCGTTGGCGCTCTGGCAATACGTGCACGCCATCAGTAGGTTATAGCTGGACCAAGAACTTGGGGAGTCGGTGAGGACGGCCAGACTGTTAGGTAGCTTAATCCGAAGCGTACCAATAGCAGGGCGTGACAAACGACCCGTTGGGTGGGTCGTAATGGTTTCCTGGAGCCAAAGCTGGCTGTGTCCAGCCTACAAAGATCGTTCAACGGAATGCCTCGGCAGCAAAGGGAGAGAACTTGCTATTTCCGAAACACGCCGCTAAAACATAGGCAACAACTCGACAGGGGTCACTGTTCTCCTGGTTGTTCATCCATTCATTCCCGCTCTGGCACCCAACGTCGGAGGCGATGGTGCGCAGATACGGATGGACTAGCATCGTTGACGCTGTACACGGGTACGATGCTGCGATAAGAAACAACAACTGGAGCATAATAGTCGCCCATCTGCCCAAGGAGAATGTTAGCCACTGCAGTACCATAGCTGACCTTGTACTGTCTTGAAAATGTAATCACAGAGTGAGCCCGTGCATTGAGACCTATCACAGGACACAGACTGCCGGTTATCACCGCAAAGATGATGAAAAATCATGAACCATACTGGATCATCTACGAATCGTCACTGCAGTCCATTTGGGTTAGCGTGTAACTGTATGAACACCTGGGAAATGCTAATAGTAAAGTTTCAGGGTCCAGAGAGTCCAAGCTCCAAACGGGAGGGGTCGCTCTGGGAATGGACTTCGACCCCTCTACCAACTGTCCATCATATGTCACACACAGCATGAACGACTGGAGGGCAAACTCTGAATTACCCTATTATCTTGTCATTCAATGTGGGAAATAGCTAACCGACCTCCACTGACCTCGGCGTCCTAACAAAACTTACCCTGGACTAGTCTCTGGCGAAATTGACCCAAAGACGGTGTGAGGGCATGTTTGTACAGCCAAGTCCAGAGAAGTAATTGTACATGGAATGGCAAGTGCACATTGTTATAAATAGTGTTACATATATTGGAAGACATAGTGGCGGGGACGTATACAGGCGGGGTCCAGAGGAATCTGTACTCGGATGACAGGCTCAAGCTGGTGTTATATTAGTCCCAAGTCCACGTAGAGAACAGCCCTATATGATCGGAAGGACAGGGGGTGACTGTGTGCCACTTGTGTTGTATGAAGCGGTATCCACTCTTGGCGGGGGAGATGAGTACATCATTTGTGTGCCAGAACCGGTATAGTAGGTCATCGCAGACATAGTGCTCTGTTGCAAAACGCTCGTCGTAGACTGATCGGATAGTTGCCGATTGTGCGCCTGCCAACTCGGGTTCGGCACTCCATTTACTTCGGCCACCGGTGTAGTTTGCAAGCGGCGATATCGACGACGTTTATATAGGATGTAGATCCCAAGAGCTAGGAGAAGAAGGAATGCAGCACCCCCTACAGTGCCTCCAACGATGGCACCCAGGTCGCTGGAGTGAGATCCGCTGGACACGCTTGGTTGTAGATCGGGCTGGCCTGATTGCACTACCTAAATGGGAGAAGACCAAGGTGATAGAGATGGCTCACCTTCTTGGGAGTCCTGAAAAGCTTGTTCCTCATTCCATATTTGCCCTTGCCAGGACGTTGCTTTGAGAGTGTGTGCGTTAGCAGGTCTGTATCGAAATATATCCACATACGATCGACGGTCGCCCAGTAAGGAATGGTTTGGCTAGCCAACAAGGTGTATCCCGAAGGGAAATACCTAGTGTCGCATGATATCAAAAGTGAGATAACATGCGAAAGGAAAGAATAAAACTGACTCTTCTGTGTAACTGGTTTTGCAGTCCTGGATGAATGTTGGCCATCTGGATTAGCCGGTTAGGCTCGATGGATATTAAGCGACTGTAAAGTTACTCACGTCATCAACTGGTCCGTAGCGTTGGAGCTCTGGCAATACGTGCACGCCATCATTAGGTTATAGCAGGACCAAGAACTTCAGGAGTCGGTGAGGATGGTCACGATGTTGGGTGGCATAATTCAAAGCGTACCAATAGCAGGGCGTGGCGGTTGACCCGTTGGGTGGGTCGTAATGGTATCCTGCAGGCAAAGCAGGCTGCGTCCAGCCTGCAAAGATCATTCGACGGAATGCCTGAGCAGTAAGAAGACGTGAACTTGCTATTCCCGACACATGCCGCTATAATGTAGGCAACGAGCGAACAGGGGCCGTTGCCTTCTTGGTTGTTCATCCATTCATACCCGCTCTGGCACGCAGCTTGGGAAACGATGTTGCGCAGATACGGATGGACTAGCATCGTTGACGCTGCACACGGGTACGATGCAGCGATAAGAAACAACAACTGGAAGATGATAGTCGCCCGCTTGCCCAGGGAGAACGTTAGTCGCAGCAGCCCCATGACGGACCTCGCTCCTTGAAAACCGTGAGGCGACGTTCTAATAAGCTCAGATCACAGTCAACCGCGTGGACCACGCCGTACACTGAGATCAGTCACAAGACATACATAGTGTGCCGGTTATCAGTGCGATTGCGATGATGCTGATTGAACAGCCACGAGCTTTACATACTACTCACACCAAAAGTATTAGTATGTGTTAGTACACACCATAGATGTGAATGGAAGGGTCCAAGTTGCCAAACCGGAGAGGTCGTTCTGAGAATGGATTTCGACCCCCCCGCCACCCACGATTTCTATTACACGACGAGGGATGTCCATCAAGCGGAAAATCTGATATTCGGGTCGCTTTGGAACTTTCCATACACGTCTGAGGTGGCTGGGCTAGTTCGACGTGGCTAGCGTCAAGATAGCCATCGATAACTTCTTTCCAAAGGCGGAGTGCTGTGTCCCTGTTTACCCATCCGTATGCCGTCGAAGTGCCTGGCCAAGACGTATTTTGGGACGATGACGGGGGATTCCTGAGTTATTAAGGCCATACACACTAGACACCGCGGCCGCTGTTATTCCATTTCTCCGGGCCCCGGGCCCAGCACATACACGCACTTCCCGAGGCCACGTTCACGGGGTTCTACCCGGGCTGTTCCAAAGCGCCCGCATCCAACTGTCAAAGGAGGTATAGTCAGCGCCCCCAAAGCCAACGCACCATGTGACATATTGGCTTCTGCATCTTAGTTTCGTCGTACAGATCCTCCTCCCATCCCTAATCCGTTCCATTCTGGTCAAGGCACCTCTGCGGTCGAGACGTAGAAGATCCTGCCTTGGACGCCATGTCTTACAGCTGCCCTGCGATGTCCAACGTATCTTGTGACTCGTATCTGACAAGTCAGTCTGGACTAAGCCCATGTTGTGCTGCCCAGATGGTCGACCAGTCTTGTGGGCAAAACTGTGGGTCACCGCTCAGGAGTCTGTTGTAGACGAACTCTTTGACGTTTCATACTGGCAGACACTATATGGACGACAAACTTCCAAGAGAGTTTGTACATCCCTAATGCAACGACGGCTACCTACAGCACCTGGTCAATACACACTCGTCAATTGTATTCCCTCTCGGATGCTGACGATCGACATGTACAGTTCATGGGCAAGTTATAACCTCCTCAGCGCTTGCGCTGTTTGCTTGGGACAGTCGACCTGGGCAAGGTGCGCCACTCGTCCACTTTGGAACAGCCGCGTTCGCTGACCCTGCCACAGTTGGGCCACATATAGCGCGGGCTGCGGTAGCTACGTGTCTTCGACTACGTATGGCGTCCTTAGGGTGTAATCATGTGTCTCCCACGGAGAGCTGACAAGCAACCCCTAGGTACTATCCTTGGGACCAGGGCTGTAGACTCCCACCCAACGAAGGAATTCCGTACTTTACAGCTACTAACCGTAGGCATCGGAAATGAACGCTGAGTTATAACAGGTTATCGAACTAATGCACTTCTTACAGCAAACTATTGGCCGGATGGTACATTCAACGCTGATGAAGCGGCTATGAACGGCTCTGCAGGTATGTACGAGTAGTGCATAGACGTATGTCGGGGTCTCAGTGTGTATGCAGTGGCCCCAGATATCACTGGAGCACCACTACAACCTTCTCCCAGTGCGACATCCACTTCATCTTCCAAATCCTCATCTGGCGCAATCATTGGTGGGGTCGTTGGGGGTCTTGCTGTGATTGGCTTGGCATGCTTCACACTCTGCTGCTTCATTCGTCGGCGTAGGCGACCGAGCCCAAGCTCAAGTGTCCTCTCTACCTGTATCGCACACCCAGATGGTCTCTTCTCCCTACGGCTTGACTCCAAACCTGTCCTCGCACGAGTTTCCTAATACTAACCTACCCATGGCTTCTCCCACGTCAACCATGATTACCTCACAATTTTCAGCCCCCATCACAGACGCTGCCGATATGATTGCGCCATTCCTTTCCTCACCTACTCGTCCAGTACCTACCTCGACCAAGGCTGCAGAGGCACTCGTCGGAAGAAGTGAGTCTCCGCGACGGCGGGGCCGAATGAACCCACCACCCTACTCGCCCACTGCTCCCACTGGATCATCATCATCTCCTTCGCCGCCACCTGTCAAGCACCGCTATGGCTCGGCAAAGGTCATCAGACATATTGCAAGCGGCTCCATTGATACGGTAACTACAAGTGATTCCGCACCGCCTCAGATCCAGCCACCAGCCATGCCAATCTATAACGCGGAAGCGAAGCCGCGAGCTCCCATGATGCGTCCAGGAGAGAGTGAGATAGCAATAGGAGTACTGACACAGTAACGACGAGTGCGGGAAACGGGGTTGATTCTATCCTCCAGCGGGGGGGACAGATGGGTTCGAGAGTCCCACGAAAACGCCCACCTGCTGTCTGATTGGCCGGATTTGTGGACTCCCATTATCTGGGCTAGCTGTGTAGAGGACGAGTCGTTTCACCGCTACCTATGGCCAAAATGACGACTGTTTATGTTCTAGTTCGTTTGACCGTCGCTGGATGGGGACAGAGGGATGTTGGTAATCACTAAACTACTTATTCGGTTATGTGTATTTCGAAACTTGGGAGGCATTTGAGCTGCTCGAAGACCGCAAGATTCGTCATGGGGACATCATGCCGACTGAAACGGAATCAGAGATTGCATACAATGGTACATAAACGGGCCGTGAGGAAATCAAAGGCAACCAAGTATTGTCCAAAGTTTAATGTTCCAAGTTTGTGAATGAGAAGGAGGAAAACTTACTAATGTCATTTCCTCTTTCTGATTCCACTTGCTTTAAGTTTCCCATCTTCAGGACGATTCATTTTCTACGCGGAAGCCTGCTCCCGAACGATCTCGCCCTCTCGTCTCCACTCTCTTTTCTCATGTGCATCGTATGCTTCTCTAGCGTCTATCCAGCGCTCCTGAACGTCTCGCACGTCTCCAGGAACTGGACCCGCTGCCGTCGAGAAGAGGGCGAATGCATTGGGCCGAGAAGATGTAGGATCCATAGAACTATCAATGGTCCCCTGTGGTGCGGGAGCCTCCTTTGGAGGGACGAATATATATCCAGTTGCACGGTCGATGGCTCGCGAGAGATGGAGCATAGAAGCTTTGTCCTTTCCGATCCAATACATGTCAACGTTGCGCAGCGGACGACGATAAAGAATGCAGGAAACTGCTGCATACCTCGACAGCCAGCGTCTCGAATCCCACGAGGCCGAAATCTTCGATGACGGATATCAACGCCATATTGAGTGCGGTGAAGCGTGGAGAGACTGAATTGAGAGCATTCTCGAGATGCGATAGATCCTGGACCTCGGTGTAGAAGTCAAGGTTGAAGTCTGTATGATTTCATGAGGGTCAGTCAAAGGGAGGTACCACATTTATCACAGACCTAGGTCGCCATAGTGTGAAAGGAGGTCGATCTTTGACAAAACGTTGATGTGAGGCAGTTCCAGCTGAAGCATTGTTCGAAGGGAGAGTAGAAGAACGGATACATACTTGGCGGCATCGGTGACGTAGTGTGCATCACACAAGTGTACGGCGGCCAACTGTTGCGATAGTTAGATCGACTCCCGTAGATACACCGGTAGGAGTACGTACTCGGAATCCAATCTTTGATAGTCGTTGTATGATGCGTTTCAGTGATTCGTGATTGGTCCCGACCTCCACCTGACCCGGAATGTCGAACAGAACATAGGCATCCTTGCCGAGTTCGATGAGACGCGACTCGAGCCAGTCGAAGTTCGCCTCCAGATATTCCATGCAGTACAGCATCCCTCCGTTTGGACCAAGACCATGTGCATCCATCGCGTCTTGGAGGGTGATGAGAGAAGCTATATCGATGGCACATGGGTATGGAATGTTCTCGTTGGCGGGGTCGAGGTTGACGATGGAAATAGGACGTTGGAGCGCTGTGAAGAGCTGGTGTTTTCCATAGCAATACGTGGATTTTCCGCTCCCAGGTGCACCACAGACTACCTCACCAAATGGCATCCTTGTAGTGGTCAGTGCATGAAGCAAAGGAAGTCAGTTTATTCCAGAAAATGAGCGGGTGGCGGTGCGTGTGACAGCAAATGTTTTGAGTCGGCGAGGTGCCACAGCGGCCGGGCGACGGCAGCGGGGACGGCCGTGCGGACATGTTATTGTCGATCGTGCCTCGGAAGCAAACGTCAGGGGCCGACATGGCGGGGACGGGAGCTAGTTCGGACGAAGCTGCTGACTTCCATGCCTTTTAGAGCCAGGACGGTATGGTCACATTAATACTCGGGTATTGCGGGTAGACCCGCTTCCTGTTCATTTCCTCATTGGGTGCTGAGTATCGGTGGTCGGAAATTGAAGATTTGAGTACCAGCTGCCACTTGCATGCCATGCAGCAGAGTTCATATTTTGACCTGCTCTGACAACTATGGATTATGATCCATTTGAGCCTTTCCTACCAATTATTGCAGCACTAGCAGGTATCATCAGCCAGTGTTGTGTTGAAATCATAAACCAAGATATGTCTTCTGATAATGCTAGAGTACAGTGGAATGACAATGAAAAAGGCGCTCATATAACATTTCTTCTTGAACAGAAATGTGCTGGCAAGATGGGTGATGGAGCCTTCAAGCCTGCTATCATGAATGCTGCCACTGTGCACCTGTTGCAACTATTCCCAAACCAGAGAGGCCCGATGAAGACCAGGGAACACTGCAAGAGGCAGATGTCTAGCATATGTGTTTATCCTGATCATCTCATCACTGATCAACTGATTGTTGCAATACAGCTCAAAACCATATTGAGAGATATCAACCAGTGGCATAGCACATTGGGTGTGCATTGGGACAATGTAAACAGGGTGAAAGTTGGGACAGAGGAGGAGAATCAAGTCTTCAAAACCTGGTTGCAGGTATGGTCCATGTTTATCACATTCTAACTGAGGGCTAACAATTGTTGATGACAGGATCACCCTACAAATTCCATGCACCATTTTGAAAACTGTGGGTGGCCCCACCTTGAAGGTATGGAGGAGTTGTACCCAAATGACCAAGTGTGTGGTAGCCATGCATACCACCCTGCCTCTCAGGCTATCACTATATCAGACTCTACTGAGTGTGGTGGGGTCTCCGCTGGGTCTCATGTACGTATCTAGCATCTCCGGCACCCCTTCAAGTCATATCCACCCTAGTTATCCAAACTCCTCTAGCCATGCTTTGAGTGATCTGATTGTGACCCCTTCGATTTCCTCTGTTCCATTCTGGCTCATAGTGTAGAAAAGGGCTGTAGGCAGCCTCAGTAGTGACTTGACTACTATATGTATTGAAGTACCTGTAGGCAGCTACAAGGTATCAGTAAGTAGTCTAATATAAGATAGATATGGACTTACCCTCAGTAGTGACTCAACTACTGAGGGAACAGTATGAAAAAACATACTACTAGGTGCACTCTAAGCGCTTATGTAATCATAAGAAACTCGCACCAAAATTAAGATATCACACTGGGGTGATTCAATCTCCAACACATAGCCCCTTGGGTTGGCAGCCCTTCTGGCACTGTTATGGGTGGCATGAGTAATGACAGCTTTGTCGAGAAGCCTCTGAACTTCATCAACATTCGGCCCCAAGCATTACCTTTGCCCCACCCCCTGATCCCACCCCTGGCTTCCCCTGCAGTGTTCTCCAGCTCTGCTCTGCCAATGACCACAGGTGCCATGCGATCGAGTAAGAAGCATTCCCTCAGGGGTGTAGCCACTAACTCTAGCATGCCTTTGAGGGATCTCTTATCAGCACAAGCAGCTTTGCAGGCCATTTCTGTTGAGGATGATGGAGAATGGTCATCAAAGAGAGTGAGGAAGGGTAAGGACCAATCCACCCAAGTTGCCCTTGCTGGTGTGCAGGGCTCACTGTCATATCTTGGCTCTGTCATCTTGTCCTCATTGCCAGCTGCCACACAGCAAATATGGACCAATAAGCTGCAGGTTGCCCTAATGATGGTTGAAGAGCAGGACAAGGACCTCCCCATCGAAGCTAAGGTGGCATTGATAGAAGCATTTCATGTGGATGTGGGTGTGATTGATTTATACATGATGTTACATGATAGGGATCTCTGCAGATGCTGGATGCAATGTTGTCTTCACTACCTCAAACTTGTACCTGAGAACTTCATGCTGTAGCTCATGTACTGTAGTTGAACTTTGTTGTCCATAGCTGTATTGCAATCTATGTGTTGTTCATCCATCACATTTAAAGGACAGTCAATTGAAACAACTTTATTTAAGGTACACTGCAGGGTAAAAATGATGTATGATGACTAAACTTGACATTGCGAGTGTAGATGGCTCTGGTAGTTGTTCCACATAGCTTGAGTGATAGCATCACAAAAGGCTTTGCTAGAAACTTGCTGGGAGGTGTCCTTCTCACTCTGTTCTACATTCCCCACTTCCAATGAATTGCTCTCACCTCCTAGCTCATCACTGCTGCCTGCCTCATCATTCTCACCTCCCAGTTCATTGCCACTATCTGCCTCAAAGTCTCAACCATCTCTACTATCCCCCCATTCTATAGAAGTAGTAAAATCTTGTGTGACATTGATGTCTTGTGTCTGGCCATGCAACATGATTATATTATGCAGGATGCAGAGTGAAACTGGGATAAGACCCTGAATCTCAATAGAGTATTCAGGGGCAAGAAGGAGAATTCGAAACTGCCACTTGATGATGCCAAAGATTCGTTCAATGATGTTCTGTGCAGAAGCATGACATAGATTGAACAACTCTTCCTTGTTTGCAGGCCTACAAAACATGAGTAATGATGTCAACATATTGTTGTAGTATGGACATGAATACCTTAGTGATGCCTGGCACCATTTGGCCAGGTGATAGCGAGTGTTGTGGTAAGGAACGAGGACCCTTGATGACAAGGCAAAACTGGCATCACCAAGCAAATACTTTCCTTCCAGTACATCAAGACTTGATGCACATGCATCCTGGAAGACCTGTGCATCTGAGGCTGATCCCTCCCAGCCAGTTAGTGCATAGGTAAATTTCATACCAAAGTCACAAGCAAACAAACAGTTCTGGGACATGAAGTCCTTTCAGTTATGATATGTGGCTTGATCATGGAGGGGGGGGGCAGCAGGAATGTGACTCCCATCAATGGCACCAATTGCATCCTTGAAATAAGGCCAGAAGTGGTAGTTGTTGGTGATATTTTGGTGGGTAGAGGTGGCAGATGATGCAAGCAATACATATTTTGAGTAGAATGGTGCTGATGCAAAGATCATTACCATTTTGCGAAAGTACCTAAGTATAGATGCATTAGGTGGAGTCCTTGGATATGTATATGGTGATGTACTTGGAGATTGTGTCATTAGATCTCTGAAAATGTTCTCCAACATGTCCGATAGGTAGGCCTGTGATACAGGTATACAGAAAAATAGCAAGTTGTAAAGGAGGTTGTTGCTTAGCAGAGGGAACCTGTGGGAGAGCTGTAGGTAACCTCAGTAGTCTGGCAAGCTACTATATTATTAGTATGTACCTGTAGGTATCTACAGGGTGTCAATAAGTAGGAATAGACATAAGTACTGTAAATGGTACTCACCCTCAGTAGTCTGGCAAGCTACTGAGGGACTAGGAAAATAGTCTACTACTATGTGCGATGCAAAGTGATTATGTAAGCTAGCAAACACATGCCAATAGTGGCTGGTTGCCTAATATTCCAACAAGTTGTTCTTCAAGGGAGACATGCTTCGAGGCTTGATGGCCATAACTGTGGAGTTTGAGAATGACCACTTTGAAAATGTGGGCACTCATGCCCAGCTCATGGCGAATATGATCTGGGTGTCCAAGGATAAGTGTAGAAAAGGGCTGTAGGCAGCCTCAGTAGTGACTCAACTACTATGTATATTGAAGTACCTGTAGGCAGCTACAAGGTATCAGTAAGTAGTCTAATATGAAATATATGTAGGCTTACCCTCAGTAGTGACTCAACTACTGAGGGAACAGTATGAAAATCATACTACTAAGTGCGCTCTAAGTGCTTATGTAAGCATAGGAAACTCGCACCAAAATAAGCTATCACACTGGGGTGATTCAATCTCCAACAATAAGTTCAACCAGCCATGCTTCTCCAGAGAGAGATGACATGTGGTATGGCTGCAGACTCTTGGGGATTTCCTCAGAAACAAGATCTATCACCAACTTGATAAGAATGTGAACAATCATCAAGGCTTTTTCTCGCATGAGCTCTCTATGCACACTTTGAGTGCTGACATCCATGGCTGATATGAGGGGGGCCAGCTGGTACTCAAATCTTCAATTTCTGACTACTGATACTTAGCACCCAATGGGGAAATGAACAGGAAGTGGGTCTACCCACAACACCCAAGTATTAACATGACCATACCATCCTGGCTCTTACATTTGGAATGTTGTCGGTTCTCGCTTAGACCATCGACAGCTCGTGTGTTAGAGCTAGTTCGGACTAGTTTGGAAACCAAAAGACTTGCAAAAATTTGACCTTCTTAGTTTGTATATATTTTGCTAGCACTCGGCAACATGGGCATATGCCGAAATTGAGTCTGAAAACATTTCTCTCCTCTTTGCCATATGGATTTCGAATATTTTGATTGTGATCTGGACTGTCTTCAGCTTGCATGGGTTTCTGTTGCTTCATTGGTAGCCCTTGCATCTCAGTACACACTTGATTCCCTTTACACCCTGATGCCTCCCAAGGTTTGTGTTCCCAAAGCTTCTTGGAATGATCAGGAAGTTGGTTCCCTTATCTGCTACCTTCATGAACATCGAGCAGAGGTGGGAGATAATGGCAACTTCAAGTCATCTACATATAAGTCTGCTGCTGAACATATCTCCAAACACCTCACAAGTGGGCTGGCAAAAACCACAGCCATGGTGAGAAATAAGTGGGTCTCCCATGTGAGTCACATGTCGCCATCATCCTAGCAAGCTGATCTTGCTGATCCTTAGATTCAAAAGATCTATCAAGATATCGAAGGATTTTGAGGCAAGTCTGGGTGTCATTGGGACAATGTAAATGGAGCTGGAGTACAGGGCAAGTTCGATGAGGTGATATTCGAGGATTATGCCAAGGTATGTCACCCCCACAGCATATCAGTTGGTGAACTAACAACTATGCTTGTTATTCTAGACTCATCCATCCATCTGTCCCTTCAAACATTCTGGGTGGGAATATTATGAACTGATGCTCAACATGATGCCCAATGGTGTGGCCTGCAGCACCAATGCATTTTCTCCAAGTGCCTCCCATGCTGTTGCCCCTGGTGCTGTAGACCATATTGCTGAGAATTTGTCTGTACCCAATGTGACCAAGCTGGCCAGACCTCTCACTTTGGGGTCTGCTGTGTCTGATAGATCCATGTACCCCCTCAGCATCTCTCAGTGGCACAAGATGCTACCCAGTGACAACTTCCCTAGCCCCCCACTCACAGGGACATCTGGTGTGCAGACTGACACACCCCTCCCATCCAGCACTGGGATGTCTGATGCACAGTCGAGTGAAGTTCCTGCTGCCCCTCCTAGCATTGTACTATCCACCAGGAAGTGACCACATGTGGAGATGGCTGATGATGATGATAACCAGTCTGCTTTCCCATTCACAGATATGTCCAATATTTCCACTCCCTTCAACAAATGTGTGCAGCTCTCCACAGCCATCAAGACTGCTAGAAGTTCCTGTCCCTGCCATTCCTGCAAACCCATATCAGACTCCACTGCAGTAAATCTTCAAGGATTGATCAACAATCTAACATTGTCAATCAACACATCATTTACATCAGTTGTCAAGCAAGCATCAATGGTGAGGGCAAATGTGATCCATCTACTTGATGGGGAAGATTGTGATTTCCCCAGAAATCTCAGGGCATTCATCCAATCTTCAATCGCCCAAAGCCTGGGCTTTGCTGATGTGTATCTGAAGACAACTGACAAGGATGATCAGAAGGTGTTTGTGGAGCTTGAGTATGAGGTGAAGCTCAGGGTTGGTAGCAGTCAAGCAAAGTGATATGGTGACCATCATATGTAGCCTTCCTGTCCTGTATCTACATGTTCTGCATATGTCCTGTTGACATTTTGTAATGGATATCATGTTGTTCTCACAGTCAATCAGGCATGATTAATGACAGAAAAATGATTTTTAATGCAGTAATGAACAGGCAAAACTGCTAGTACTTCTCCAAACAAAGTGTGATAATGAGGTGATGTTACAAAGATAAATCAGACATATTGCTGATATCTGCAGAGCTGTATTCATCATCAGAAAACTCTGAGCCCCCACTATGAACTCTCTCTTGATAGTTGTCCCACATTCCTTGTGTGATTCAGTCGCACATGGTGCGAGCTGCATGCAATGTCTCTGTGTCAGTGCCCATGTCAGATATAAACATATCCACTCCTCCTCCTGTACCTTGCTGATCCTCCTCATCAAATTGCTCTCTTACCAAGGCACCTTCATTGGCATTGTGGATGTGAATAAAATTGTGGATAATGCAGAGCACAGCAGGGATTTGGGCTTGGATCTTGATGTTGTACTCTGGACTTAAGAGGAGGATATGAAAGTGGCACTTGAGCACACCAAAAATGTGCTCAATCACATTGCATGCAGATGAGTGATGGAGGTTAAACAATTCTTCCTTATTCATGGGCCTATCCAGTTCAGTATGACAATTTTAGAGTTAATTCATCAGAATGTACCTCAGTTGTGCACAGCACCACTCAGTGAGGTGGTAGTGGACACCCTGGTAGGGGACCAATAGCTCTGGATGGTGAGGAAATCTGGCATCTGCAAGGAAATACTTGCCCTCAGGAATGACCAGGTCCCTTGAAAGTGCATCTTGGTATATACATGCATCCATTGCCAAACCCTCCCATCCAGTGAGCATGTAGGTAAACTTGAGTTGGAAATTACAGCCAAATAAACAATTTTGTGAGATGAAGCATCAGGAAAAACTGACAGTGCCATTATTCACTCTTTATCACTATATGTTGCTATATTCCACTATTTATCACTAAAGATGCCATAGGGACAACTATGGCATCTATGGCACCACAACCATCCCCCCTTAAATATAGTGACATATAGACACATATAGACACATATAGTGAAAAAGGAGGACAAATAGCCAAATAAAGCCACAATGTTGTCATCCCAAGCTTGCCATACTTTGCCATTTTTGCTTTTTTTGCTTCTTTTGGTTCACACTTTTTATGAAGGAGACAACAAATTCATTTAGCACAATATCTACAATACATACACATAATTCTACTTGGTAATAAATCAATGTATCAGATGGATGGTAAGAGGGGGGGATGGATGGGGGAGGGGGAATGGGCATCAGCATCTGGACTGGAGAAGGGGAGGGGGGGAATTACCTTGAAGGAGGGTTGGGGTGGTGGTGGTTGGTGCTAGAGGAGCTAGATGGGAGGAGGGGTGAGAGAGGGAGGGCCAGGGAGGGGGGGGGAGCTTACCCACCAGTCATTGCAGATGTTGCTGTTCTGGGTGGGCTGTTGCTGGCTCTAGGTGGGGGAGTGTCAGTGGGAGAAGGATGACTGATCAGGGATCTTACCTTGTTGTTGGAACAGAGCCTCATCTGGTGGAGGGACAGCAGTGGGGAGAGGTGGGGGGTGGGGCAAAGGAGATGCAGTGGAGTGTGTGTGCATGCATGGGCAAAAATTTCAACTTCTCACAGTCACATGACCAGTGGCCACTGCAGCACTTCAAGTCTAAGTGCGAGTCTTAGCTTACCAATCATTTTCCACACATTTCCTAGTCACTATATACTAATCTACACAACACCCCACTTAATACACTACACTTTTTTGGTAATAAAACTGGAGACTACATAACACTACCTTAATTGGTAGTCAAAAATGCGAACATTACACTACACTTTCCTAGTAAAAATAATGAAATAAAAGAAATCTTATGATCTGTAACTATTCATTGTACATGGGAAAACATTTAGAGCAACTGGCAATATATAGTTATAATGTTGCTATAGTTCAATACATATGCAATAATTGCACACTATTGCAGTATATGACAACTATTGTGCTATCAGGACACTACACTATACTTTTCTAATCAAACACAACCAAACAAATCAAAAAAGTGCACACTACACTTTTGGTAATAAAAATGGACACTACACAACACTAATTGTATTTTGTCTATATCTCTACCATTTTTGCACAGATAGATGAAGTAAGCATACCTCCACATTGAAAAATATTTTTTGAGACATCAATTTATTTTTGTATTTTGCAATTTTCTCACCCATTTTTGGGCATATCAATGAGGTAAGCATATTCCCATGATCCTGTGACCCAGTCCTACAACTTTGATTATGACATCATGATCTATAGTTAAAATAGTGCTATAGTTCACTATATATCAAATAGTGATGCACTATTCCAGTCTATAACAAATATTGCACTGTCAGTTTTTCCTGATGAGGCCTTTGTGATTTCAGTATGCTGCCTGGTCCTTTGCTGCTGGTGCAGCATGTATATGACTCCCATCCAGGGTGCCAATGGCATCCTTGAAGAATGGCCAAAACCTTGAATTTTCCCTGATTTTTGGTTGAATCTCATTGGTGGTGGGCATGCAAATGTATGTAGTATAGAATGGTGGTGAGGAAAGAATGATAAGGAGCTTTCAGAAGTATCTACAGGAACCAGATGTCAGTTATGCAGAGAAGTTCATAATGTGTTGGGTGGATATACTGAGAAATTGTGTCATTTGATCACTGAAAATGTTCCCCGGTGTGTCTAACAGTCAGGCTGGTGATGCTCATATAAAGGAAGATTGCTAGTTGTTCTTCAAGTGAAACAAATCAAGAGTTTGCATGGCCCATCTGTTGAAGATGGTCCACAAGAAGTGTGAATACATCTGCATGCATGCCCAGTTCACATTGGATGTGCTCTGGGTGACTGATAAGTAATTCAATGAGCCAGGCCTCACCAGTAAGAGCTGACATGTGGTACAGTTCTGCTACCCTTGTAATTGGGGTGGCTTGTTGAGTGCTAGCAGAGACAACAAGACTAATGATGAGAGCAATATACTGCAGAGTGCATTGTTGGCGAAGTTCTTCATAGTCGCTACCCTCGCTGTTGTTGTCCATACTGATTATGATAATCTTGCATGTGGCACTGACTGAGGAAACATTTCAGACTCAGTTTCAGCATATGCCCATGTTGCCAAGTGCTAGCAAAACATATACAAACTAAGAAGGTCAAACTTTTGCAAGTCTTTCGGTTTCTGAACTAGCTCTTACTGACCTGTAAGATATAAATGATTTCCTCTGACCAATATCATGCTTGAGGTGTTCTGATTGCATGCCAGAAACCACCTGAAATCCTATATGCCTTTCACACCAATTGGGATGACTCCTAGCTCACTATTACTCCTGGAATCCCTTGGTCTGCCAGGCCGAGGCAACCATGCTGTCACCTGTGGGCCCTGACATTGACAGCTGTCATGTAGTGTCTAAATCTAAATTTGTCTGTACTGAGTCTCAGCACTGCCTGTTATTACACAAGTGCTGGCTCATTGAGAACTGCAGGCCTTATATGTTCTAAGTCATTGTGGCTGTCATCATGGCCATTGCCTTCCTGCACTGTAGACCTGCTGAGATTTTAGCATCAGTAGAACTAGTAGAGAATGTTCATAGGTATCCAAATGTTTGTATGGTAGTGCAAATTGGTTGTATGAGTCTGACACAGCACCCTGAAGGCCTGACCCTGTTACTGTAATGACTAGTGGCCACCCAGTGCCACTAGTGCTAGCTCATGCAAACTTGATAACTGGGCCTGGCTTGTCCCATTCCCTTCAACTGGTTCACAAATTTTTCTTCCCAACCTGACCCACCCTTGCAAATGTATGTGCAAATTCCCTGTCATAAAGTGACTTTATAGGACTTTACAGCTGTATCAGGCACTTTACAGCTCAAACCAGTCTGCAGTGCTGCAGCCTCAAGGCACATCTGGACCTGCCATAATTGAGCAGGTGTTTCCCAGCTGTGTGCACATTACAGTGAGGAACAAAACTGTTACAATGTTTGCAACAATTTGATTGTGTGGGATATAGCTTGGAAATGGGTGTGGCTGTGACAATGCTGTAGGGGAGACATTTGTAGCCCTTGGTCCTGGCTTTTCATTGATGGTCTTCATAAGTTCAGGAGTGCAGTAGCTGTGACTTTATGGGCCCATTACTGAGGGCTATGCATTGCAATGGTTTTGCACCTTTTATTGTAGTGGATGCAATCTACAGCATACAAACATGTATTTTGGACAGTAATGCCTGCTAGTGCTTACATAATATATCACATGATCAGTTTAATGTTTTGTCAGCATGCAAACAATGCCAAACATTGAATATGTCAGTTAAGTGTCATTTATCCCTGTTCTGCACTGCAACTCAAGAAATCACTTGTCTGGCTTATCAGGATTAGTCTCTCAGGCAAATATCAGCAAATTCAGGCATTTACCACACCACCATGAGTAGGATGTGGGCCCAGTACCATCAATCCCTTAAAAAAAGCTGCTAGGAGTCATCTTAGCACTGTTTCATCTACCAATGCCTGGGGGGTCCTGACACTAATCATTACTGAAAATGCTGAAAATGCCATGGAGGTCAGCCTGACACTTCATGACATGAAGAGTAAACCAATCCCTGCCCATCCAATATATTTTTGCCAAAAGGAAGCTGACATCAAGGTTAGGGTGAAGCAAAACCCTTCTGTACATCCTAGGGGTCATGAGTGGGGAAGCCTACTGGGCTGCCAGATGCAGGTTTTTTAGTTTCTGTCTGTCCATGAATGTTGCCATTGGTGACTTATGACCAAATAATTTCTTCCTAGTCATCCCCAGTCCAGCACAGGGCATAGTCTGGCTGACCCTCCTCAACACCCCCAGTTCAAAGGGCAGCCATGCCTCCCTCCAACCTTGACACCAGCTTTCCTTTGGCAAAAATATATTGGATGGGCAGGGATTGGTTTACTCTTCATGTCATGAAGTGTCAGGCTGACCTCCATGGCATTTTCAGCATTTTCAGTAATGATTAGTGTCAGGACCCCCCAGGCATTGGTAGATGAAACAGTGCTAAGATGACTCCTAGCAGCTTTTTTTAAGGGATTGATGGTACTGGGCCCACATCCTACTCATGGTGGTGTGGTAAATGCCTGAATTTGCTGATATTTGCCTGAGAGACTAATCCTGATAAGCCAGACAAGTGATTTCTTGAGTTGCAGTGCAGAACAGGGATAAATGACACTTAACTGACATATTCAATGTTTGGCATTGTTTGCATGCTGACAAAACATTAAACTGATCATGTGATATATTATGTAAGCACTAGCAGGCATTAATGTCCAAAATACATGTTTGTATGCTGTAGATTGCATCCACTACAATAAAAGGTGCAAAACCATTGCAATGCATAGCCCTCAGTAATGGGCCCATAAAGTCACAGCTACTGCACTCCTGAACTCATGAAGACCATCAATGAAAAGCCAGGACCAAGGGCTACAAATGTCTCCCCTACAGCATTGGCACAGCCACACCCATTTCCAAGCTATATCCCACACAATCAAATTGTTGCAAACATTGCAACAGTTTTGTTCCTCACTGTAGTAGAATCCCTTCATTGCCCTCACTTGGCCACTCTCCCATTGAGAACATCTGTTCTTACCTCTGGTGGTGAGTCCCATTCTCATGATCTACAGTGATACTAAACTGGCAAGTGGTCAACACCACCTTTGTCAGCTGGGTGGATGGCATGTGTCATCCAGTCATTTATCCCATTCCCCCACCCACTACTACTCTCCCCTTGTGAGCCCTTGACCTTGTTTGGAAAATCATGAGGGTCAGTTCACTGTGGCCAGTAAGCAACCTCTGTCCTGCAGTGTGTCAGGATGGTTGTAACAGCTGTGATTAGGTTCTCCCACCTGCTGCAAGGCATTCCATGCTCAGCAAACTTGCTATTGAAAGCTTCAACTTATCTGATGATGAAGCTGGTCCCTTGCTTGCTGTGGGATTTAATGCAAAGTGAGTGGCCTGCCATGTCCTGTCTATTCTGTCTCTCACAAACAATGATGCTACTAGTGCATGGATGCACTCAGTGATCACTGTGTTTTCATGGGGCCAGGCTGGTACAGGAGAGTCACATGAAATGGAAACAATTTTCTGTTGCCTTGCTGGGATCTCTTGGATGCTCCTCCATCCATATTTCATTTTTGATGGCCCAGACTGCCCTCAGCTTAGGAGAGGGATTGACCCAGTCTCTTCATCTGCTCCATGTCTCTTTGTACAATGCTTTCAAGAACTTCTGACTGTGTTCAGTTTTGACTGGCATGTGGTAAGTTGTTTATGATGGACTTCACTGGATGCTAAACTGACTTGTCAGGCTCCATGTGAGGCCAAGGCTGAACTTGCCTATCTTCAGTCAGGCAGGGCCATTGTCATGGCCATGCCTTAGCCACATGATTCCCATGCTCTGGCACCACCTCTGACACCCTGGTCTGTCTCATAGACACCTCCTGACTCATCCCTGATGAAGTCCAATGCTTAGTAAGCCTGTAGCTCACTCAGCTGACCAATGTGCATGTTCTGCACTGTTGGCCACTGATGGACTTGTCATGTGACCACTCTTGGCTCTTGTCAGGCCAATACCATCTGGGTCATATGACCCCAGGGTCTAGGTGCCTGTGCAGTATGTTGACCCAAAGGGTTGCATGTTATTTTTAGGTTTTGGCTTTGCTACTGATTGGCTGTTGGTGAGCACTCTGCTCCAAGTACATGATTGACTTTCTGTTTATAGATAGTATCATTGTTCCCTTCTGTTCCCCACCATCAGCATTCCTCTTTGTGCTGAAGTTTTCTGACACCTGCTCTCCTGGAAAAATTCAATACATCCATATGTTAATTCTGATTTTCCAATACTGTACTGCCCCAGCTTTGCTGTGGCCTATAAATACTGTACAGTACAAGTCTTGTGTTCTTCAGTATGAATATTGACTAAAGTACCTCCTCCAAGTTTCCTCTAAAGTCCAACACTTCACTCACCTCTGAAATATGAGGGCCAAGCTTGTACAAGGGGGCAGCACATGAGCTGAACCTGATGCCCTCCTCTGTCCCTCTGCTCCACTAGTCAGAGATCTGTTGGCCCCTTTTGGCCCTGCCCCACTCTGTTCTGCAAGTCAGAGATTCATCAGCCCACAGATTATTGCATTGGCCTAGCCCCTATTTCATCAGCCCATCATCAGACTTACCTAATTAGGTAATCCTGACCCTCAGGTACTCCTTTCAGCCTTGGAGAAGGCCCAACTCTGACAGCCATCAATGCTGTGGTGACACTGTACAATGACGTGCTATTGTTTGGTGCACATTGTGTCATCTGCAGGTGGGTTCAATGAGATATTGCTGGTGTAACTTTTGTAGACTTATACATGCCACAATAGCAGCATTCCACAGTCTGGTGAGCATGAAGACATGGAAGTCTACACATTGGATGCCATAGAGAATCATGCCTCCCTTGAATGGGTGTAGAAGTGGAATCTGTAGAGTACTTAGTAGTCACTAAGTAAAAACTACAGTAATACTAAAATGGTAAGTGCACGCTATGTGCTTATGTAATATGGTGGCTATGCAACAGCACACCATTGATCTAATAACTCCAAAGCTCCCCCTCAAGTGGTAGTGCATGTAGACACTCAAAGAAATAAGAAAATAGGTAAACTGAAAAATACCTGTATAGTAGCAACTTTGCAGAGGTAGCATTAGATATGACTTGTTGTGTATAATCAGGCTCAGCTTCGAGTCTGGGGTGCGGCACTTCGTGCGCACGAGCGTAGTTGCCCGATTTGGTAGGTCACGTGACACGCGTGATTGACGCATCGTCCCTTCATTGATTGCAATGCTTGGGGCCGCCCCCCACTGTTACTGGCGCATTGTTCGTGATCGCTGGGCTTCGTAAAGTCGACGGTAGGCTTTCTGAACTCGATGGTAAGGTCCTGGCATGTTCAGATGCCCTCTCGATGATGCAGAATTGGCTGTATCGCGTTATTGCCTCCTTGGTGGGCAGTTGTGGCCTTTCGAGTCCTACTGACATTTCTAGCATTGAATTTGATTCTTCTTTGGCGACGTTTCGGTCGGGTGGCCTCGTAGGAACCCTCTCGGAGTCTTGTGGGTGACCCAGGTATGTCCCTCGGCTTATGCTGCTGCCGCTGTTGCTGACTAGCCTCGTTTTCAGCTAGCACCTTCGTTTCGGCTTGACTCGAGTTGCAGCATATGCTGCTTGTTGCACCATCCATCTGGCACTTCCACCCATCCGTCTCGACTCGTTTTCCATCGCTTTGGTGCTTCCATTCATCCTCGACATCTCCAAACATCTCATTGACCTCGTCTTGGCCTCCTAACCCTCTAATTTGACTTGACGCATTCGTATTGATGTCGCACTGGTTTCAGATGCCCTCAGGACCCTCCTGCAGTGTCCTGGTCTCGATGGTAAGTTTCAGTGATGTTCCGATGCCCTCTCAATGGCGCAGAATTAGCCATATTGTGTTATCTTGTCCTTGGTAGGCATTTTCGAGCTTTCGAGCTCTACTGACATTCCTAGCTTTGAATTTAATTCGTCCTCTTCGATGTCTTGGCTCAACAGCTTCATAAGAACAGTTTTGGGTGGTTGTGGGTGGCCGTGATGACACAGGTAAGTTGCCTTGTGAGTTCTGGCCTCGACACCTGTCCTGACTCTCTCCAGCCAGCATCGCTACTTTGACTCACATCGAGTCGATGTCGCTACTGCTCGTTGTGTCATCCTCACCATTACTTTGTCCACTATCTCCCCCAGTTGTCTCCCCTTTTGCACCTCTCACTAGACATCCCTCGTCTGGATTCACAGGTCACCCAAAGGTGATATCTCGATTTATGGTGCTCGGCACCTCAATTGGTGTGTTTTGTAGGTTTCTCTTGATGCTGCTCATACACCTAGTCTGCTCCCCCTCGAGCAGTGATCTTTGTGCGTCAGGTACGTCGCTTCGAATGACTCTGATTTGTTTCCTAGGCGGCATCTTGGCCTCGCTGACATCTGCAGTTATCGTTTTGAGTTGTCCATGTTGATGACAGGCTCTGAGGATTTGTTGAGGATGTTTCATACATTCTGTGGGTGGTACTGGCAATGCGGGTGTGCTTCTCGTCTCTGGCCTTTCTCGTTGCCCATTGTACCATCCCTGCTGTTTGCATTCCCCTCATCATTGTCCCTCTCCCAGGTTTTTGCATTCTGCCCATGTCTGCTCACTGCACAGACTCTCAGCTGCTCTAGACATCCACCTGGGTTGTGGATAGTGAGTCATGGCTTGTCGTTATTGCCACTCTGCTTGTTTGCAACATCGCTGTTCATGCAGCCATCCCGCTCCCCCCTCGAGCAGTGCATTGGTAGCCTCTGGCATATTCCATATCGGGATTTCATTAGGCTGTCCAAATTTGGGTTGTGAGTATGCTCCTGTGGGTCGAGTTTTGACACAGCTTGCTGCTCCAGCATTCGTGGGTTCAGATATTTGGTAGCAGACCTCTGTGTCTCCACCTTTGTGGTTTTTGTTCATAGTCTGAGTCACAACTCCTATGCTTGCAGCTATGTCTGTGGCCTCCATGGCCAGACTTCCCTCCACAGCAACCATGTCACTGACCTCTTGAGACTTGTTGCCAACCTTCTCCAGTTCGATTTTGAGTGGCTTTCCTGCCCTTGAGCTCAGCTGCTCCTGCAGTTTGTTCTGTGCTGTGTGCTGCTTGCTTGGCACTTCAGGTTGACATTCTTTGACCTTGATGCATCATGATTGAACCTGCTGGGCTGTGCCAACTGCTGTCTCAGCTTCGTCTTTGCCTCTTGCCTTGGTATGTCCCTCCTTGGGCCTCTCCTGACTTGGCAGCTCCATTGACAACTCACTAGGCTTTGCATGTGACTTTTTCAGTTCATCTTGCATCTTGTTGTCACCAGGTGCCTCAACAGGCTTCTTGTTAGGTATGGATATTGGGGTCAGGTCTTGAAACTTGCTCACTAGGTAGTTGAACATTTTGTGTGACGTCCTTAGCTGTTGAACTTTGAGAATGAGTGGGATTGGGATTGTTTGATAGATCAGCAATTTCAGTAGGGCACCTCTACCCTCCCATCATAAGCTTTTGTCATCTAGTTCCTGGCCTGCAAGAATAGCCAGCAGCCCTTTGTGGCTGTGACTTTGAGTAAGCTGCCCTGTAGAGTTTCCAATTCTTTCCATCCAGTTCGAGTGTAGGCACATTTGAGTTGGCCATTTTGTATCCCAGATTCTGCCACTAGGTGGGGCTCATAACCTGTAGAAGTGGAATCTGTAGAGCACTTAGTAGTCACTAAGTAAAAACTACAGTAATACTAAAATGGTAAGTGCATGCTATGTGCTTATGTAATACAGTGGCTATGCAACAGCACACCATTGATCTAATAACTCCAACAATGGGGGGATCTCCTTCTGATTATACTGATGAGCAGTGCAGATAATGAAGTACATCCCCTACCCAGCACTCCAAGGGTATTGCTTAACTTCATCTGATTCTCAGTCAGGTTGCTACTGGTGCAGCATGGACATTGCCTGTCAACTGACCCATTATGGCTTTGGAAGGAGCCTCCTTCAAGCTGCCATCATGCTTCAGTTTGTGGAGTTCATGGAGTTTGTCGCCAAGTGGTGTGATGACATCTGTGAGGTACTAATAACAGATCCTCAGCATTTCCTTGGATGGCAATACCATGAACTTGCCCATGTTATCAAGGAGGAGTGCATCAAGTACCCTGACCCTGCCATTCTGGCAATGTATTTGCTTCCTCTCATGTCATGGTCAGATGGCAGTTGTCCCCCTGTTACTACCATCACCTCTCATCAGCCTGATCTTGCATCCCTGGCAGCATTTTGTTCACAGTGCCTCTGCTGGTCACCAGACACTGTCCAGTCCAGACTGATGGATGCCTGGGCTGGTACTGCTATACAAGCACTTCTGCAGGTGAGTCTTGTGATTGTATCAAATATGCCCACCCTGCCTGATCATCCATCACACTACACATAGCTATTGGGAAACATTGATGGTGAGGGGCTACAACATGGCCTGTGGGTTGTGGGCTACTGTGATAAATTGCCACCCACATACAAAATCTCCATGTCAAGTTGGCCACTTGCAACACTGGTGGATTGTGGTGATGGATTTTATGAAATGGAGGTCCCTGCAGTTATGTTGGAATGTTCAAGGCTTGGATTGGTGGATGAGGAGGCAGGTGGCCAGTGATATGAGTTGTCAGCTAACCTGGCTGCACTGTCTCCTGAAGCTGAGGTCATTGATCTGACAGGTGGCAAGGGTCTGTTATGTCTCAATGCTGGGGTCACTGATTCCATGAGTGAGGGGTAGCCAGGCCTAGCACACATCTTTGTAGCATTGTATCAGTTTGTGAGTGTCATAATTTCCATCATCAGACCAATGATAATTTCAGTCTGCTTCTTCCCACACACCATGGCTGATCAAGAAGGTCTTGTTGATCCCTCTTTCAAGAAATGGTGGAGATGGGCTACATATGGGGGTGTGGGGTCAAGTTGGGCAATGTCATCTAGTTCATACATGAAGTGGATGGGTTGGATGGTGCATCCACTGAGTGCCAGAGGATCACTTTGGTGACAGGGATTTGGAGCATAAATACTGACAAGGAGGGGCTTCCTTCCTGGAGTTACAAGCAAAGCTTGACAAAGAACATGCTTGCCTTGTACAGGATCACTGTGAGCTGTGGGCATTGTGGGCAACTCTTCTTGTGAGAGTGCAAGGGGAAAGTGGGGAAAGCTGTAGGTTAGACCTAGGCTTGTCCCAAGGGGTGCTGTGTTGGAAGGAGACAGCAGGGAGGACTAGAGGGTGAAGGAGGATTTCTCTTGGTGACTGGGAAGTGTTGGTGATGAAGAACTCGAAAGTCTGCCTTAGACAGGTGCAGGATAACTTCTAGAGGGCTGGGGATATCTCTTGATGGCAATAACTCATAGGGTGGTGATTTTGTACTCTTGAACTCGTAGGTAGATGCTGTAAACACTGAAGCAGACTTGTAGTAGATGCAGTGGTGATTCTGGGGCAGGAAGACTTGAGAACAACAAATAGACAATAAGACTGACTCTGGGGACTCTGGGGATGCTCTGGGGACTCAAAGATATTCTGGAAAATGACTCTAGGGACTCAGGAAGACTCTTGGACACACAGATAGTGACTCCAAAAGATGGGTGATTATTTTTCTATGTACAGCAGACTTTTGTATTGTAGAGACAGTGGTTTCTAAGGTAAAATCAGAATATTTTGGATCTGTCATATGTCAAAAGTAATAAGAGAAAAGATAAAGGCCAATGCATGGACAATCACATGCATGGCAGCGACACAGACAAAGATAAAACAAGTGAAGTCCATAAAACAAAGGTAAGTAAAAGTGGAAAGTGTGCAGACAACATGCCTGGGTAGTGAGTGTACATTGTCAGGGGAGGTGGCAATTTCTTCAATGAGTCTGGGATGCAGTGGACAGCATTACTAAGCAGGTGACAGCAGGACAGATATAGGCACCAAGGAAATTAGGTGACACATGATAGGTCAGAGGGGATTGCTGATGGATGGTGTTCAGTAATCACTTGTTGAGGATGGATTGGGTGCGACAGGGGATGGCCTAATTATGGAAGCTGAGGAGTTGGTGGTGATGTTACTGGTGGGAATAGGGGTATGCAACAAGTGTATGATGGGTGGTTTGTTTATTGCAGCATGTGGCGATATTTTTAGCAGGGTGGTGCCATGATCATAAGGGGACATGTGAGTGAGTGACAGATGATGCAGAGAAAAGCTGCTTGGGGTGTTCTGTGGCCTTAGGGAGTATGGACTCCCTACAGCATTCACCTTCCCTTGTCCCCAAAAACCTTTGCCCCTACTTAGACATGCATCAACTTGCACCATATCATTCAGAGTACCATTCAAACTTTCCACACCAACTGTCACAAGCCTAGCAACCTCAAGCCAGTGTATGTTCTTGACACAACCCACCAACTTACAGAGAGGCTCCTGGCTGTACTTGGTGGCAACAAGCTCAGTAAGGAAGCACAGGTGAACACTTTGCTGACCTTCTGCATGCATGTACCACTTATGGGTCACACTCACTACCTGCTGCATGTTGCCAGGAGAGCCCCACCCCAACTGCGAAGCATTTGAGTGGGTGTTGGGTGAGATCAAGGCAATGTTCAACCAATCCCTCATCAATTTGGAAGAGATGTGCAGTACCCTGCTGGCTGCTGTATCAAAATGCCCTTGCTTTCCCTGTACTTGGAGTCCAGTATCATATGGGATCATACCAAGAATTGCTCCATGTTCATCAAATCCATCTTTGCCATCCCAGATGAGGAAATCAAGCTGAAGTTCCACCCTTGGCTGCCATGGCTCCTTCTGATATCCAGCAGGACAGGATGATAGCAAAGAATGCACAGCAGAGCTTGCTTGCACATCCCTTCAGACTGTCCCTGCCACAGTCAAGATTTGGAACAATCCTGACCCTATGCCTACCATTATTGAAGAAGACTCTGGAGGAAATTGAGTTGAAGCCCCACCTTTGGTCACCATGGCTTCTTTGGCTGGTGCTCAATCATGCTAGAATGTTTGATTGCAAACCTACCATGGCCTATGTTATGAGCTGCATCACTGAGAGCTTCAAGATGGATCTCTTCATAATCTGGAGTGAGGACAGCTTGGAGAAACTTGTTACTGGTTGTCATAGCCTTCTACTTTGACCCATTCATTGACCCCATCTCTTCCACTCCTTTTGCAGGATATTGTGGGTGAGCTGCAATTTTGAACTCACAGATAGGGCCCCAGATGCATAACTAACCCCCTGCAGGGGGGGTAGTTTGGAGTCTATGTGCTGATGTAAGTGACTTGACAGGTGGCACCATGGGGATTCAAACCCAGGAGCATGGGCAGCAGTTTCAGCCATGTGAAAGGTCTCGTCAGAGGGCTTTACCACTGCCCTAACTGCTCCTGTTGAGTGTGACCCACTACTCTCACCTCTAAAGGGGAGTTGCACCACTGTGATGTGACTCAGGTAGTACCAGCAAGTAGTACCATGTATCCCTACCCCTCTAGTGAGAGTCACTTAGATTTGGGCTAGGCCTGGACACCTTCAGATGCTATGACCAGGGCTGGGGCTCTCTCCTGGACTGGGATTTTTCTCATGTGGCACTCTGTATGTATTGGATCACATGGCAGATCATGTGACTGTGTGACCTCCTATGGTGCCATCCCACTGACAACCAGTCTCTGAAGATAGGGAAGTTGTGGGAAAGGAGTTACTTAGTAAGTGACATAGACTTAAAATACCTCAACCAGATCCAACCATAAAATTCATTGTGTAAAATATGGCCTCCCCAGGGCATACCACATATCTTCCTCACATTTGTGAGGAGCCATCAAATATCAATGGGGTGTATGTTAACTATTGTCACCTGACATTACTCTGTGACCTCATGACCCATTGTGGAACACTCATGGCAATCACTTGTTGTGGTGTTGGCTGCACTTGTCCTGATGTGTTGCTTGTTCGAGGAAACAGCAGAGATTTTGATGGAAGCAGATGGTTGCCATGGCATTGTAGAAAATACCTCAAGACCTGGAGTGAGTAGCAACAGTGATGGATCGAAAATGCACTCAAGTTGTCAGACATTGCCTTGCCTTCAATGGCATCACTGAGAGCTTCAAGATGGATCTCTTCATCATCCAGAGGACAATTTGGAGAAACCCATTATTCATTGTTGTCCCCCATCCTATCTTCTTCCTGCACCACCACTTGTAGCAGTGTCCTCTGAACCCTCCTCCCTCTCTGTCCTGTTGACACCCATAAATGGAAGAGCTGCATCCAAGTGAAACTGGGAGGGCAAAGTCAATGGGATGGATGGTACTATATCCACCAAGTGTCAGAGGGTTGGCACATTCAGGCTTGGCAACAGTGTTTGAGCACAAATACCATGTTGACATCATGGACAAGGAGGAGTGGCTTCCTTGCTGGAGCACTACAGACTGGTATGGATGACAGCTTCTTGGAGTTACAAGCAAAGCTTGATGAATGTGCTCACCTTGTACAGGATCACCATGAGTTGTGGACATTCATTTTCCCTCACACAGACAGCCTTACTCCCCACTACATGCCTGTCAATTTACACCATATCATTTGGAATGCCATTTGTATCTCTCATATTAAATGCTACAGGTCTGGTGACCTTGACACAGTCCACCAAGTCACAGGGAGGCTCCTGGCTGTGCTCAGTGATGATGAATTCAGTAGGAAAGCATATGTGAATGCTTTGCTAGCCTTCCCCATGCATGTACAAGCCACACATGCCACCTGCCATGTGTTGGAAGAGTTCCACTGCAACTGGGAAGCATTTGAGTGGGTGTTAGGTGAGATCAAGGTGAAGTTCCACTGATCCCCCATCAACCCCTGGAGAGATATGCAGTACTCTTGCCACACAACCTATTGCCATCCCAGACAAGGAAATCAAGTTGAAGCTTCATCTTTGGTCACCATGGCTTCTTTGGTGGGTGCTCAAGTGGGCTAGAATGATCGATCAGAAACTTACCATGGGCCACATTGCTGAGGACTTCAAGACAGATCTCTTCATCATAATCCTGGCAAGGATGACTTGGAGAAACTCATTATTTGTTATCGTGACCTTCTACTTCGACCCATTCATTGGCACTGTCTCTTCCACATCTGTCACAAGATATTGCAGGTGAGCCTTGATTTGAACTCATTGAGACAACTGTAAACTTAAAGCATTCTGCAACCAGATCACACAGTAAAGCCCTTGTGTGAAATATGGCCTCACCAGGACATACCACATATCTTCCTCACATCATGCTGTCTGGTAGTCACACAATGCCCTCCTTACCTATTTGCCATTTCCAGCTCTCAAGTCAACTCTCTGCTATCACCATCAATCTACCCTTCAACTGTTGGTTTTGCCCCTTGTCATCATGTCCATCACATGTCCCCCACATTCATCATTACACCTATGTGTGGCTTTGTCCAGGAGGTCCTCCCCTGCTCATGGATGTCTGGTAGTGTTCTTTGGATTGTCATTTGCTTCCTTGGAGTTGTTTGGGCAAAAATACCTTCAGTGTTCTGTGTCAGGTGGCCAGGACAAGGGTGATGAAGGGTTGGGTACAGTGGAGGAAGGCATCTTTCCCTTCCCACTGGAGAACCTGATGTTGAACTAGGTTGGCTTAGCAGCATACCTGGTGTCAACCAGGTATACTTGTTGAGGTGTATGCCAATGCTGGGCTGGGTGTCAAGATGAAGGAATGAGTCCTGGAGACTGACAGTGTCAACTTGAAGGCAGTGATGTGTTTTCCAGGTGTCCACTTTACCCACACATACTCACACACTCAAACAGCTGCCTTGTGATCATCAACATGCTCCAGGTCGATGCCACATGCCAAGTGATCAGGAGGGGAGTTACTGGGAATCATCAAATTTGATGGCATGTATGTTAGCTTGCCATCAACTGGTGGTGGTTGAAGGAGTGGATCCCAGAAACTGATGGTGTCAACTTGAAGGCAGTGATGTGTGTTCCAGATGTTGACTTCACTCACGCATACTCATGCACTCGAACAGCTGCCTTGAGATCTTTGACACACTCAAGATTGGAGCCTGATCATGAGGGAATTGTGAGGAGTCATCAAATTCCATGGTTTGTACATGAACTACCATTACTTGACATTGCTCTATGACCTCATGATTCATCATCATATGCTCATGGCAATCACTCATCATGGTATTAACCATGCTGGCACTGGTGCCCTGACATGCCATCTGTTGGAGGCAGTGGTGGAGATTCTGATAGAGGCAGCTGCCATTGGTGAAAAGGATGATGGTCATGGTATCACATAAAGGCATTGTGTCTGGCCAGCTTGTGCTGATGTGTACAGGTACCTTCAACATCAACATGCTGAGAGATGTCATCATTGATCACCATCTGGCAGCTGCAGAAACATAGTTGTGGTGCATGTGGATGGCAGCATGACACTAGGCCAAGTGGCAGTGATGCATTCTCCCTTGCCTATGCCCCCTTGTCCCCCTCAATCCACCACTCAGTGGGTCACCATATGCAACATCACTGTTCTACAGCAGAATCAGAGGAGCTGCATCACTGACACACTTGCCAATGTCACCTGCTCTCAATCTTGTGTCTCCCAGCAATCCACTGATCAGCCTGCAGTATTCACCTACACCACCTTCATTCTCACTGACATCACCCTGGTACTGTCCACAATTGCCTTCCTTCATTCCAACCCTGGCCCTACATCCACTGTTATCAAAGTAGACTCTGTCTGCTTTGAGTCCCTCTTCATCATCCCAGATGAGAAAAGTGGAGACTCCTCCCTTGAATGTCAGTAAGGCATATGTCAATGATGAGGATGGTATCAGGCTGAAAGAGGGGTGACTGTAGGTGGCAGGTCATCAGAGGTGTGGATCAATGTGGCCATGAAGTGAGTACTCTGTCAGAGCAGAGGAAAAGGCAGTAGCTGCTGCTCTCACCAATTCTTCACACAATCCCATTAATGCTGATGCTTCTTCCCCTGGTGGGGAGGCCTCTGAGCTTGCACCCAAAGGCAATAACACTTATGTGTGAAGTGGAGAGTCAGTGACTGTGGAGGTCAAAACTAAAGCTTCCAACATGATGCATATCACCCCTCCCTCTCACATTCAGATTTATTTCCACACACCTGCCCCTGTGGATGGTTCACATTCCATCCCACACTGCTCCCCTTCCACACTCTGTGTTGCAAAGCTGCATATGGCTGACTTGATGGGCAAGGACTGGCCACTAAACTGTACATACACACATCTTACTAGCATCCTCTTAGTTCTGGATTCAGTGTGCCATGGTGCATATTGACACTTCACACATTTATCAATACTACACTGAGTGTATTTGATTAAAAAAGAAAAAGGAGGAAATGACTAAATATCACTGCCAGAATAAACTGACTTGAAATTCAAGTAGTTGGTGTGACCTCATTCATGACCCCCAGTCTCCCACATCACCTGGTCCAGTGCATGTCAGTTTATGCTTACTGAGAGAGAGTCCTGTTGCCATGGTCAGACAAAGGACTTTGACTTCAAAATGCATGACCTCACCTGGATCCCCCAACAAGCCCAAGAGGAGGGCAAGGGTGCCTGGTGCAAAGGAACAGCCAAGCCTACACACCATACATCAAATCAAAGAGGCTGGAAAGCAAACTCACCTCTGGGCAGCAAAGACAAGGGAGACATATGGTAGGCATGTCCACCAAGCATGCTTGTGGTTGCAGAGCCATTTTCCAGTGGAAGGAGTGCAGCCATTTCCAAGCAATGCCAGCAGTGGGGACTTGCATTCAGAAGTCTACAGTGATCCAGACTTCAAAAATACATTTGAGCACATGCCAAATCAGTGCTCAGACAAGGCATTGGCCCTTTACCTTTCCTGGAGGGGCTTCCAGGAGAGCTGCAGCCAGAGTATGATTGATGGGGTTCAAGCAGTGTTCAAGATGCTGTGGGATGAGGTGTGCATCTAGTGGCTGTTTCCCCCCCCCTCTATGGTTGTTGACTAATACCTTGATGTGGTCTTCCTCCTGATAGTGACAGTGCAATGTTCTGAGGTGATTGGCATCACAGTGATGCATGAGGCTGATGGGAGGGTTATCTGGTATGCTTTGCAGAAGTGAACAATGTTGTAGTGTCTATCCAGCACAAGGTCAATTCTGAAGGATCTGAAAGGACACACTCAGGCACCATGATGAAGGAGTACCTGGACAGGATCCTTACCTGGTCTGATTCTCTGTGTCTGCTCAATGCTCCATCCCACTATATCCACTTCATGATGACAAGCTCAGAACCATCAGCTCCACTGGGTGAGTGGGCCATGAGTAAGAAGATGAAGCTAATGGTCACACAGCACCTTGAACAGCTAGCCTGTGCTGCTGTTGGATTCATGCTTTGGACAAGGTACCAGTGGGCAGTTTTATGACTGGGGTCAGTAATGGTCTGATGACAGTGTAGGGTAGGCACTATGAGCTGGTGAAACTGAAGCATGGGGACATCAAGATTGACAGGACTGCCACAGATGGCATGTTCCTGAAGTACCTCCATGGTGGGAGGAAAGGTCACTCACCATCAACAAACTCCATGTGTACTTCGAGGTCCACCTGTGCAATCAAAAGGGATGGCAGAGGAAACTCAACAAGGGGGTGTGGGAAATTGACTTACAGAGTCAGTCTCATCTTCCCATCTGCCTTCATGATGTGGCAATGTGGTGATATCTGACAGCTTTTGATTGGTATGTATATATAGGCAATCATTACCAGGTTTATCCCTGCCCAGATATGGGCAAGGCATGTGATGCCTTTGTGTGCCTCCTGTTCTGGATGAGGTGGGTCAAGGTGGTCCATCTGGGCCAGCTGATGGCTGAGGACAACTTCCTGTTCCCCACTGTTGGTGTGAATGGGGTACTGCAGCCAGGCAAGCCACTCTCCCATGACATGGTCCAAAGGTGGATTGACAAAGCAGTGATGGGAGCCAGGATCCCTGGGTTGTTCTCTACCCATTGTTACTGATGTGGCAGAGCACAGTACTGATTCATGTACACCCCAGTGGGGCAGCTGGGCAGAAGGTGAAGATGTAAGTTGCACACTCTTTCCTATCTGGGGTTTGTTGTAGTCATCAGAACTCACTCCTCACCTTAATTCTTCTCTTTGACTCCACCCACATAGCATGATACACTGATGCATTACCTCCTTGATGAGCTCCACTGCTATGAAAATGACCACAGCAATGCCCTGGCACTGGACTCACATGAAGCCAATGGCTTGTTCACAGGCAAAGCCACTCTTGTCCAGCCAGCATCCACTGAGGAGCTCTGCATGGCCCATGCCTCACTGACTGCAGATGTGGCCTCACTGAAAACTGATGTGGCCACACTGCAAACTGACATGGCTGGGCTGCACACCAATGTAAGGGAGATCTCCCAACAACTCAGCATGGTCACTCAGGTCCTGGTCTCCATTTCTGCACATTCAGCCTCAACAGTGTGCTGTCCAGGTGCTGACAACACTAGAACATTCAGTACATCAGGCCCAGTTCTCTGACTTATGTGACCTTCACTATGCAAACACTGACCTGTTTTCTGTACCAGCCCACTGCCATTGATGTCTGTCTGCATGGAGTCAGGCTGCCATCTGGTCACCTCTGATGGCCCAATGTGTTCCAGTTGCCCAGTTGCACTTGCCCACACTCAGTTTGCCACCAATGTGGCCCACTCCAATGCTACCCATCCAGCCCTCACCACTGGATGTCATCCCCTTCATGACCCACCCTTTGCGGGTTGGACCCCAGAGGGCCAGTACCTATTTGACTTCCTCTGCCCTTCCCCTGGGACTGCTCATCCCAAACACTCCCATCTTGCATGTAGATGGGACATGGATGCTGAAATCAGACTCCTGGAAGGACATCATGCACCACTGGACCAAGGGCAAGCCAAAGCTTGGCCTGCCCCTTCTGCTCAGGGACTGGCCACATCAGTACTACAATGGGCTGTGTGGGTGCCACCTCAACACAAAGTACTACCAGCAAAGTGTCATGGTGACTGAATTCCTCAACAAGTGAGTACCTCTGTGACCTTACCCTTCACTTGGCAAAGTCAAGTCCATCTGACCACCCCCTCCAGGTTCCAAGGGAACAAGGATGTGTTCCTGGAGGCTTATGGATGTGCTGCCCATCTAGGACACATGAAACCCCTCAAGGCAATCCTGGACACCTGAAAAGTAGAGTACTCACATTGTGGCTTATGTAAGCCCATGTGTGCACTTAGAGTGCACAGTACATACTTAGAACAATATTAGATGCTCTATGACAGACGAGAAGCCAGAATTAAGATGAAGAAGACTCAGAATATTATTTCTCCATCCCCTGATGCTCAATAGACATTATGTATCTCAGCTTTTATTTGGATTTCAGGGCATGTTTTTGATCCTTCCACCCTACTCTTTGACTCTGTACCAGGCAACTCAAGCCTCCTGGGTTGAACTGACCACTTTCTTCATACTAGGAGACCTCTACTTACTCCCAGGGTCTCTATCACTCATCTCTACATCTGGAGCCCACCACAAGGGGGCTGTTTTGCTTGGTAACCCTACCTCTCCCCCTACCTTCAAGCTTGTGCACACAATATCTTGAGACCTGACATGCCAGACATCTCGCTTTTTGGGATCCTCATTCTACTCGATGAGACCTTTGGAATGGTGTATTTTTTGTCACATCTGCTTCAGTACTCCTGGAGATATTCTTATTTTTGTGGAGAAAGGCTCTGTAGGATGAAAATTGGAGTAACTCAGGACTGGGTGCATTGTTTTTATGTTTCTTCATTCACCCAGCTCTCCTCACAAGCCTCTACCACCTCCCAAAGTTTCATAGCATTCTGTCAACCAGTTGTTCACCAACATGCTGCTGTCCTCCTCTTCTGCCACAGCTTAGCTCCCTGGCACCTCCCCTTCACATTTTGAGCCATTTTGAGTTGTAGGAAGCCCTCCCCCACTGTCTTAGAGTCAGTAGACAACCCCTTTGAGACCCCATCAGCCACTTCAAGATCCCTAGTTGCTTCAAGACCCCCAGATGCTTTGAGACTCTCAGATGTTCTCTGAGCCCTTTTGAGACATATTCAAGATGTAGATGCTTCTTCAGACACACCCACATCCATTGTAGGTGCAGCAAGGCCTCTACTATGAGATTTCAGAGAGGAAGGTGGTCAGAGAGGGTCAAGGATCAAAGGAGTAGAAGGAGGGGTTGAGGGAGAGGTTTTGAGGGTTGAGGGAGAGGTTTCAAAGGTTGAAGGAGTGGCTTCAAGGGTTGAGAGGAGCAAGGCAAGGGAACTTAGGAGTGTGGCAGATGAAGTGATGACTAAGCATGCAAGGTGTTTGGGGTGTGGGAGTCACTTGAAAGTTTTAACCTACACTATTGTGCATTCATTGTAGAGCAAGTAGCCCAAGTCAAGGGTGAAGCTCAAGAGTCACTGTCTCAGCTGCATATGTTCTGTTAATGGCTATTCTCAGTGTTGAATTCTAAGTCCAGTCTTTGTTTCTCAGTACCAACTTAGTACCTGAGCTGTCTGGGTTTCGAGAACCCTCTTCAAGGATGAAGTGAGATTTGCACTCCTTCTTTTCTCAGTTTTCCCTGGTCCTACAAACTAAATCCTTACATCTGGAGCCCACCACGAGGGGGTTCTTTGTTAATCTGGCCCCAGGTACTAACTCTGCAGAATCACCATGTGTACAGCCAAACAAGTGGTATGCTATGACACAAAGCAAGGGACACAAGAGGCTACTGGGTAGATGACAGGGCCCACAGAAGTTATGTGGCACCAGAGAGGGCACAGACAGGCACAGAGAGAAGACTGACTTACCACGAGGAGTGCTATGAGAGAGGATGATGGTATGGACATTTGAGCCTGTATGATGTTTATCCTAGGAACCACCCTGTTGCATGCTCTCAGTCTTGTTCTAGAAGATGTGCACAGGGAAGCTCATATTTGTATGTGGTGCAGCAAGCTCAGGAACACTCCCCTCCTTGTTCAAGCAGAATATCTCCATCTTGAACCCACCACCACCATTTTGCTGATTTGTGCTATTACCCTCATGCAGGGTCTCATTCTTACAGTAGACCTTCATATGGGCAGGGTGAGACACATGAATACTTCCCTGAATCTACCAGATTGAGGAGCAGGGAGAGAGAGATGTTAGGTATGAGGGATGAGTGAGTTAGAAGGTCATACTTGTGAGAGCACAGGGATGAGAGAGGAGAGCAGTATTGCAGAGAGATGGAGTCATATTGCAGGCATGAAGGGAAAACAGTCCTCGAGATGTTAGGTCGAGGAGCCATGAACTCTTGCATGCCAGAGCCACTCAATGGGATGCCTAGTTGAAGGTCAAGCAAGGCCCCAAAGTTCTCAGGTAAAGCACAAGACCTTGTCACATACCTGAATGAGATCCAGTATCTATGCCAGTCAGCAAGGTGCAGAAGTGAGAAGGAATGGATCAAATGGACATACTGGTACCTGGATGAAGACACCATGTCCCAGTGGAGTAATATCCTAGGATGGAGGATGACAGAGTGGAATGACCATCATGAGGCTGGTAGGCCTGTACCCCAGTGCCTCGAAACTGGGAGAGTTTGTCAGGGAGGACTTGTATGACCTCATAAGGGTGCAGAGGAAGAGGGATTTCAAGATGGAGGAAGATCTTGGCAAGTACCTCTGCAGGTACAAGGTGATCACTCAGTACCTCTACTCAAAGGGCAAGATTGCCCCAGTTGACTATGACAGCTACATCCTTGAGGGTCTTGATCCAGAGTGGAAATGAGAGGTGTTGACAAACCTGAAGCTTCGCTATGGTATGCAGTCACACAATGATCCCTGGCCTCTAAGATATGTTGTGGATGAGCTGAAGTTCCTTGTTAGGGATCAGTTTGAGACAGCAAGGAGTAGGGCTTCGAGGACAAGAGAAGCACAACCCTTGAGAGGTGAGGAAATGACCAGGGTATGGTGGGATCTGGTTCAGATGCAGCTGCAGGTACAAATTGAGGTTGAGGTGCAGAGGGCACTGTCCTGCCAGGATAAGGGCCAGACTCATTCTACCAAGAGTCCCACAAGGGCAGAAGTCAGCGATGAGGAACAGCCAGCACTGGCAGTGTCAATAGCCCAGGTTGAGGAGACTCTGGCAGATGACGAAGGTGAGCCAGAAGATGACTTTGCTATAGTCAAGGAAGAAGTATCAGATGTGCAGGTACCAAGTGCAGAGTATGAGGAGACAAGAGCCCAAAGTTATCAAGGCTCATCAATGCCACTCTCATTCATAGAGGTGGAGCTCACAGATCAGGTCACAACCAAAGGGATTCTGGATGGTGGATCACAGGTGAAAGAGATAGCAGAGGTGCTACAGCTTCCTATCAACAAGGAATGCTGTGACAAGATGGAGAAGCAAGGGGAAGCACAGGTGTCAAGCAAGATGGAGCAGTGAGGAGAAGATGAGGTGTTGGCATCAAGGACATTATTGGAAGTTTTGAGGGTCAAAGAGCAAGTTTCAAGTGAAGAGCAGGCTGCAACAGGAGATCAAAGCATGGAAACTATGAGTTTGAAGGCAGAGAGTGCATTATGAGAGTGGGAGGACCACAACAAGAGAGATCAAGTCAGGGTCAATCAGCAAGACACAAGTGAGGGAGAGAGGGGAGGCAATGCAAGCCCCCCAGATATTTGTGAGGAGGACACTGAGTCCTTGAGTTTACTTTTGTGCTCATTCATGGTTGAGTCACTGACCAATGTTGTGCAGGAGGGTAGTCCAATTGCCCATGTTTGTAAGTATGAGCCTGTAGTTGAGAGAGTTCACCTGGTCAACTAGAGATAGGCCAGAGGAGATTAAAGCAAGAAGGGAAAGGGTAGGAGAAGTGCTGACTGACCTTTTACAATTGCCAGTGCGACTCCTCAAAGGGGAAACAGACAAGCAGTTGACAAGGGAATGAGGTGACACCTTTGAGTGGGACCCTGGTGGACTTGTAGCCCAAAGGTCAAGGGCCAGTCAAGTGGCTCGAATGGGCTTGTAAGACCATGCTTGCTGAGGGATCACATTGAGAGGAGATTGTTCAATAATGGAAAGACTAGAAAAGAGAAAAGCCCAGGTGAGAGTGTTTAAATCATACCTTGATAATTGGATATGCATGCCATCATGCAATGATGCACAAGAGTCATGAAATTCGAGATGCAAGCTCGCAGCTCTGAGTAAATAAAATCAGACCTAAATTCCTTTTCATTTAATTGTGATGCAAGGGCAGAGTATATTCAGCACTGATAACAAGTTACAGGATGTATATATCAAAGCCATTGAAGCTTTGCAACTAGAGGAGACAAGCCTGGGGCAATGTACCTATGTCACAAGCTCAGTAATGAGCTCTGCACTTACCAAAGACCTTCTTGGAATGAAGATGAGAGGGCAAGGAGGATAGACAAGTGAGGTGAGGGTGTATGAGAGGGCGAGACAACAGATGAAGTGACTTCATTTGAGTAACAAGGAAGGGTTTGAAGAAGGAGGGAAAGCCAAGGGAGATGAAGTGTCTGGCACAAGCATGTCATCAGCTGGAAGGTCAGACTCATCATGGGGACTCACATTCACAGCAGGGATAGAGTGAGTGGGGTGCCAAGGGTATTGGTGGACATGAGAGGAGTGAGGGCTGGTGATGAGGGGGCAATGTGCAGGGGCTCAACAACATCTTGAAGGGAAGTCCACAAACGACATTAGCAGAGACAGGGACAGGTGATGGCTGTGACAACACACCTCCAGCCCAGCCAAGGACCTCTGGCTCCCAGAGGAGCCCCTACCATTGAGATGAGCTGGTGAAGAATGGTCAGCACATGGTCAGCATCTTCTGAGGGGACAAACCAGGCTTTTCTGGGTCAATGGAAAAAGCTGCAGTGTGAGGGAGGGGCAGTGAGAGCGGGGGAAGAGAGGTGACGAAGTTCAACAATGGTTCCCCAAATTGGGAATAGCCAAACAATGACACATCAAGCTATGAGCAGGCACAATGAGACCTTTGAGCAGCTCAACTGAGCCTCATATAGAAACTATTTTCTTTGTTTTGTTTTCTATCTGCTCTACACTATGGACTGATGACTCATTATGGGAATGTGAACCTTCAGAGGGGAGCTTTGAGCCTCTATTGTATAGACTGCCCCATGAAGCTTGGTGCCTCAAGGGCCATTTCCCTCAATTACTCTCTGCTTTGAAATAGATCCCCTTTGGTTAAGTGTCACATCTCAGTATGAAGAGCTGATTACTTGTTACAGGGACAAGAGCCATTGAGGAGTGTGCTACAAGAGATGGCCTAGGCTCAAGCAGCCCTTGAGATGTCTTGTGAAGATATCAAATGCAGATCCCATCACCTTGGAATCATGCAGGTTGCAGTTTGAGGCAACTGCATTCAGTAGTGGAGCCAGTGGGATGAGAGTTTGAGACTTAGTGGGCTGGGCCAGTACCCAAGGGGCTAAATATTTTTTTTTAAGTCATCTACTCTATGTGAGGCACTAACTACTCCACCCAGGTACTCAAAGAGGTCAAGGACTCATCAAGTAAGCCATTCGAGGCTTGGGCAGCCTAGCAGTACACACTCTATGGCTTTGAGTTCCCCCCTTGATCCTCTCAATGCAGCGCCCCATGTGAATGGAGGCCTCAGGAGTGTGTTGAGTGCATTGAGGATGGTCCAAGGGCCATTTGACTCTGAGACAAGGGCAGGTAGAGGCTTTATGCCCTTTGCAAGCCACATTGTTGTTGGGATTGAGCATGTTGGAGGGGTTTGTAGTCTGCTGGGTTTTGAGACAAGGCAAGGGGCAATGACCAAGGATGGTCATGATCTAAAGCCCCCATCAGATGTAGGTGCAGCAAGGCCCCTACTATGAGATTTTAGAGAGGAAGGTGGTCAGAGAGGGTCAAGGATTGAAGGAGTAGAAGGAGGGGTTGAGGGAGAGGTTTTGAGGGTTGAGGGAGAGGTTTTGAGGGCTGAGGGAGAGGTTTCAAAGGTTGAAGGAGTGACTTCAAGGGTTGAGAGGAGCAAGGTAAGGGGACTTAGGAGTGTGGCAGGCAAAGTGATGACTCAGCATGCAAGGTGTTTGGGGTGCAGGAGTCACTTGAAAGTTTTAACCTACACTACTGTGCATTTGTTGTAGAGCAAGTAGCCCAAGTCAAGGGTGAAGCTCAAGAGTCACTGTCTCAGCTGCATATGTTCTGTTAATGGCTATTCTCAGTGTTGAATTCTAAGTCCAGTCTTCATTTCTCAGTACCAACTTAGTCCCTGAGCTGTCTGGGTTTTGAGAACCCTCTTCAAGGACAAAACAAGACTCACACTCCTTCTTTTCTCAGTTTTCCCTGGTCCTATAAACTAAATCCTTACACCATTCATAGACATATCCAGATGTTATATTGACCTTGAGCAAGGCTGCAGGTTTGAGAGTTAGGCTTTCAAGTTGCAGATGGCAACTGGTTTCAGTTTTTGGTGGTCAAAACCACTTTGAGATGTATTAAATGAGGTTTCCACACCCTTTTCCCCCTTTTGTGGTTTGTTGCCACACCCCAACTCCCCCATAGATGTTCAAGGTCACATCAAGGTGACCCCAGCATCAGACAGTGCCATTATTCACTCTTTATCACTATATATTGCTATATTCCACTATTTATCACTAAAGATGCCATAGGGACAACTATGGCATCTATGGCACCACAACCATCCCCCCTTAAATATAGTGACATATAGACACATATAGACACATATAGTGAAAAAGGAGGATAAATAGCCAAATAGAGCCACAATGTTGTCATCCCAAGCTTGCCATACTTTGCCATTTTTGCTTTTTTTGCTTCTTTTGGTTCACACTTTTTATGAAGGAGACAACAAATTCATTTAGCACAATATCTACAATACATACACATAATTCTACTAGGTAATAAATCAATGTATCAGATGGATGGTAAGAGGGGGCGATGGATGGGGGAGGGGGGAGGGTGAATGGGCATCAGCATCTGGACTGGAGAAGGGGAGGGGGGGAATTACCTTGAAGGAGGGTTGGGGTGGTGGTGATTGGTGCTAGAGGAGCTAGATGGGAGGAGGGGTGAGAGAGGGAGGGCCAGGGAGGGGGGGAGCTTACCCACCAGTCATTGCAGATGTTGCTGTTCTAGGTGGGCTGTTGCTGGCTCTAGGTGGGGGAGTGTCAGTGGGAGAAGGATGACTCATAAGGGATCTTACCTTGTTGTTGGAACAGAGCCTCATCTGGTGGAGGGACAGCAGTGGGGAGAGGTGGGAGGTGGGGCAAAGGAGATGCAGTGGAGTGTGTACATGCATGGGCAAAAATTTCAACTTCTCACAGTCACATGACCAGTGGCCACTGCAGCACTTCAAGTCTAAGTGCAAGTCTTAGCTTACCAATCATTTTCCACACATTTCCTAGTCACTATATACTAATCTACACAACACCCCACTTAATACACTACACTTTTTTGGTAATAAAACTGGAGACTACATAACACTACCTTAATTGGTAGTCAAAAATGCGAACATTACACTACACTTTCCTAGTAAAAATAATGAAATAAAAGAAATCTTATGATCTGTAACTATTCATTGTACATGGGAAAACATTTAGAGCAACTGGCAACATATAGTTATAATGTTGCTATAGTTCACTACATATGCAATAATTGCACACTATTGCAGTATATGACAAATATTGTGCTGTCAGGACACTACACTACACTTTTCTAATCAAACACAACCAAACAAATCAAAAAAGTGCACACTACACTTTTGGTAATAAAAATGGAGACTACACAACACTAATTGTATTTTGTCTATATCTCTACCATTTTTGCCCAGATAGATGAAGTAAGCATACCTCCACATTGAAAAATATTTTTTGAGACATCAATTTATTTTTGTGTTTTGCAATTTTCTCACCCATTTTTGGGCATATCAATGAGGTAAGCATATTCCCATGATCCTGTGACCCAGCCCTACAACTTTCATTATGACATCATGATCTATAGTTAAAATAGTGCTATAGTTCACTATATATCAAATAGTGATGCACTATTCCAGTCTATAACAAATATTGCACTGTCAGTTTTTCCTGATGCACCCCCTTCATTTTTACCCTTTGAGACCAACTGTGGATGTTTGAGGCCTGTGCTTACCCTTGATACTACTGTCAATTATCAGTTATGACATGATATATATTCATTTGAGCTTTATATACACTAATCATGATGGAAGAGGCATGCAGACTGTCCCAAGCCCCACTGGAGTCACACCCAGAATTCTTGGGGCAGGCAGAGGACCTGCCATGTTACCTCAAGGATGTAGCAGAGTATGGTAAGGCCCAGGGGGCAACAGATACCCTGTCCCTCATCCAGTTTGCAATTGATGGAGCACTGCCCCATGTTGGAAGGCTCTGGAGCTACCTTGTGGCCAGCACCTTGATCATCAAGCAATGGGAGAACTTCAAGGCTCTTGTAACTCTCCAGTACCCTGAGATCAAGCCAATCGAGGATGTTCACAAGTACTTTGAGGAGTTCTATGCCTTCCTCAATGGGACTCATCACAGCAAGCTAAGCTCAGTCCCAGCATTAGGGGGGTTACCTTTGTCATTTCCAAGTCTTGTTCTTGGCCATGGTGAGTCGGAATGCCTTGGAGTTGAGCCATCAGGCCCAGCTGTTCCTTCGAGGCCTCCCACCACAAGTCAAGTTGAAGGTCTTGAGGAGGCTTGTGTCCAGGTACCCCCTGTTTAAGTCAGACCACCTATGGCCTATTGAGGTCATTGTTTGCATTATGAAGGAGGTTATTGAGGATGGGGTAGGCCCCTCACCACCTCATCTAGCTTTGAAGGACTCCTTGTCAGCTCTCAAGTCTCCTGAGGAACCCTCTCAGTACTTGCACTTGCCCTCAATCAGTTATCAGTCAGATGCCCCTGTGGAGTACTCTTGGTCTCATTCTAGAAGATGCTCCCAGGGAGAGGTGCACTTGAGCATGAAGCTTCCCCCTTGTCCCCCTTTTGAGGCATCCCCTTGAACTTTGAAGGCCTGCCCTCCTACCCCTGAGCTTGCTTCAAACAGCTCATTCCCTTGCCAAGTCACTAATGCAGGCTCATGGCACACTGTGGTTTGGCCACAGCAGTGTGTCATGGATAGGCAGGCTGGTGAATCAGCTTTGAACTCACTTTGTGGCTTGAGAGAGGACCAACATTCATGTCCATGCCAAGTTGATCATTTGGAGAATACAAAGGCTTTCCCCCCTTGCTCCCAGCTGACATCTACCAAGCCTCATGACCTTGGTTCAACCTCGACTCACTGTCATCAACCTTATGAGTCCTCAAGCACCCCCTTGAAGCACTCATCTTGTCTCACACCTGCCTCAAGGCACTCCTCATCCTGTCTCTTGTTGTGAGTCATGCCCAGGGAGTTCGTTCCTGCTTTGAGAGACCCCTACTTCACTGTTGAACCCTACCCCTGTGAGTTTCAAGTCATGTTCAAGAGTGTCAGGTTGCTTGCTTCCTCTTCAAGAGGCCATGGCTCCAAGCAAGCATCTCCCTGCCTATCAAGAGGTCCTGAGGCACCAAGTTCTGCCTTGAAGGTTTAGTTTTTGTTTCTTCTGTGGTTGCAATGTAAGGTTTGATAAAAGAGAGTGGGAGGAGGCTAGAGTAGTCTCCTGTTGGAAGGGGGGGTCTCAGTTCAACCCAGGAGGCTAGAATTGCTTGGGGAGAGAGTCAAAGAGTAGTGGAAAAGACTGAAAATGTGCCCTAAAAGTCCAAATAATAGCTGAGATATTGTCTAATGAGCATCTGATAGTGGAGATATAATATTCTGAGCACTCAGGCTTGGCATTCCATCTGTCTCATCTCTGGTAATGCATCTGTTATTTTTCTAAGTATGTACACTGTACTGTAAGTGGTGTGTGGGCTTACATAAGCCACAATGTGTCCAAACACTATGTAAAAAGATAAAGTAAAAGTATAGAACAGATCTGTAAGTAAAAACAGTGAAATAAAATAAAATACCTAGTAGGGAGGACACTCTCCCTACAGTGAGGGGCACATTTGAGTGTGGTGCAGAGTTTTTGCTGCATATCTAGCTGCAGGAAGGTGTAGGGTGGTTCAAGGTCATGTTGTACTACCTACAGGTGAGGAGATCCCTCATGAGGTGCTCAGGCACACATTACAGGCTCATTTGGACTTCTGGGCCCTTGCCTGTGGCCCAGGAGGATTGGCTACTCAGTTACTACTCCCCCCTTCGAGTTCAGATTCAGTCCTGCCCCCTGCCACTTCTTGAGTTCAAGCTGAGATGACTTGGAGGCATCCTTCGAGGTTGTGAGCTACCCAGTCCCCTTCAAGAGTTGAGCAGTCTCCTTTGAGCTACCTTTGAGCTGCCCCTGAGCTTTGTTCCCCCTTTGAAGCACCCTTGAATTGCTTCAATCTGTGTCCCCCCTTCAGCTGAGTAGTGGTTTTGTTTCTTTTATGTGGTTTCTTTTGTTTCAAGCTTGTGTTTTCACAGTTCTAGCTAGAGTTTTGTTTCAAGGATGATACCCTTGCCACACCTTATGATACAGCTTGGTATGTGATGACTGGGGACAGTCACTGCCTAAAGCCCCCCTTGGATGTAGGGATTGATGGAAGGTCTGGGCTACAATAGATCTTGCAAAGGTGCATCATATCACTGGTCCACTTACTACATGAACAGTAATTACTCTAATGACTGCTCAGTGACAGAAGTTTATCTGTGTACAGACAAGTGTTCTTGGATTAGTGGTATCAACAGTAAATTAGGGTCATTTTTGTTAATGCAGTAACAGAACATCTTGCTATTTTCTACAACATGTCCAAGGGAGCAATGATATGATGGTGCTCACATGTCATCTTCTTCACCCAACAATTCAGGAGTGACATCCAAGGACTTCAGCCACTGATCCAATTCCTTCAGGTAGTTGGCATCTGCTTCAAAGATGTCAGCTTCATTCATCTGAGAATAGAAGCCATTCAACCAGTGCACACCATTGAGGAGCACTATCTGTGGGTTTGCACTCTGCCACCTATGATCAACCATCCTCTTGAATAGTGTGCTCTTTGGTGGCAGTGGGCTATGATCCAAATGCTTCAGGCTGACATCAAAAGTTTGTTTATGAACCTTTCATGTAGTTGTTCTTCAGTGCTTCTGTTGGGGTCCTGGATCTGCATCAGCAAGTGTGTCCCTGCCCTCTTGCTGTTGTTTCATAGCACAAAAACTGAGCCAATGCAGGAATGCAATGTACTTGCAACTGAAGTAAGAAGTTAGCTTCATCAAAATACTTGAATGGCACTTACATCAATAGATCACCATGCATGGCCTTTTACTTGGTTTGCAGACTGCCCTGCCTCTGTTCACTTTTGGCACTGCAGGGTGTCTTCACTGACTTCTTCATCATTACAGGTAAGAATATCAGATCCAAAATCCATATTGATGAGAGCTGCTGCTCCCTGGTGACCCAATTCCTTTTGATACTGCAATGCTGCCTTGCATCAAGCAGCAGCTACCTACTGACACATCAAGACAGTTCAGTCCAGAGTATAGGTACTTACTGTGATGTGGCACCCTTGTCACTGGCCATACTCTTGTCTGTGTTTGACCCAAAGCACACCATCAGCACTATTTAATTCTTTGGTGCACTTGTGGATGGTTTGGAAATATGTTTTGATGCAGTCCATGATAATTTCCAGGCTGAAGCACTTATCTGGTATGGTTTTAATTTGTGTCTGTTCCCTTTGCATCTAATATTCATGTTCTACAGGTGAGTGCCCATTAAACTTGTTCACATGTGATCAAACATCAGGACCTTTTCATTGTTATACACACAGTCTGCTACTTCCTTGAGAAATTTCATGTTAAGGTCATCATCAACTTTGCTGAGCCAATTCAGGTGCCATATTTGCATGGCTTTGCTTGATAGTTCAAAGGGTCATTGGCTAGCACCACAGTCAATTCCACACAACTGGGAGAAGAGGGGCTGGATGATGGACTGCAGTCTGTTGAAACACAGTGTGGCAACACACATCAACATGTGTAAACACCCAAGTAAATAGTGACCTCACAGGGAATTGAACCCAGGACCACCCAGAACTGCACCAGGAGCTCTACCACTGAGCTACAAGGTCACTGGTTCACAATGTCAGAACTAGTATTTGACTACATGTTCCAACATGGTCACCAGGATTAATAGTATCCAGTGAGTCCTGGTCATCATACAGACCTTCAGAATGACATGATTGTTCACAGACATTTTTGACCCAGTGGACTTTTCTGTATCTGCAAATTTCTCCTGAAGCTCTTCCAGGATTTTCTCTGCAACATCAAGTCAAGCAACCAGGGACACATTGGCCTCTTTGAGACAAGTGAGCTCAATTTCCAGAATACTCTTGGCATCACTGAGGCCTTTGATACTGGCCATTAGCTGTGCAACCATCACATGCAATCCCTGGCTTGGAGTCTCACATTCATAACTGGTGCCCATATGGTAAGGCATGTTGTGAGATCAAGGTGTGGAATATATGGTGCTTTGATAATCATCCATAGGAGTCTCACTGCATTGGCCCACCCAAGAAGATCCATTGACTGATGAGAAAGGTGTGTGGCCATGCACACCACTATTCCCATTATGTGGGCCATGTGGCATGTAGCTGAGGGGATTGGGCTGATTCCTGTTTGCATAGTCTTCAGGCAGTGAATGTGAGTTGAGAGGACTGGCAATGTCCATCATCCCATGAAATTCATGAGGTGTAAAGGAAAATTCCAATGATGTCAACTGTTCATAGTGAAACAATGGTGAGTGGCTGGGCTAGTGGACTACATCAGTGTACTGACTGGTGGCCCACCACATTGGGTAGCAGGAGCAGATCCAGAGCCAAATGGATCATCCAATCCTTGCATGGGTGTGCATCCAAGGCCATGTGGGGTCTGTGGTAAGTGCAGACTATGTCCCTCATGGTTTGTCACTAACTGTGATCCAGGCAGCTTGCTGCCACTTGTATGCCAGTGGGAGTACATATAGTACCTACTAGCAAGTCGCCATAGCAATAGGAGGCTGGAGGCGAGGGTGGGTGGGTTTTCATGGGGTGTTGGGCCAGCAAATTTGAAGCACACAGTGTAGCAAGCATATAATCTACATATAATCCCATCTGATTATTCTGAAAAGCACAACTGAAGCCAGGGAGAATCAGGATATTAATACAATGTGATTCAGAGCTCATGAGCTATAATCCAACTGTAATTTGATGTGAATATCAACTAGAAGCTTTGAATTGCCATAGGAATAGGTTTGTGAATCCAACCAGAATATAGTCTGATTCAAGAACACTTAGCTACTATAATCTGAGATATTATTGGAACTGTGTGACCTTGGGATATGGTCATACTACAGTGACTCAAAAAACCCTTTCAATGTTTTGCTGTTTTATATTGATGGTGATGCCAAAAATCAGGGAAATTCTAAGAAATCTTGAAAGTATTCATACAGATAGCCCTAGGTCCTGGCTTCAAAAGGGTACCTTACCCAAGTTGTTTGGCCTTGTTTTGGTTGAGATATTGCATGTTTAATCAGGACAACTCATTGAAAGGGTTTTTTTGCTGATGAAATGGCAGCATATTCATGGCAATTGGACAGCATATTTTATGGTTTGGAGCATGAATTTTTGGCAGTCATGCATGCTAGTGATTACATAATATATCACATAATCAATTTGATGGTTTTTCAGCATGTAAACAAGGCCAACCATTGAACTTGAGTCATTGATCCTCTATCCTGTACCATCACTCAATCAGGACTATTCTCTCAGGGAAATGTCAGCATATTATGGTGTTAATGGCATTACCATGAGTAGGATGTATGCCCAGCACCATTGGTCTCTTAAAATAGTTGCTGAAATTCATCCCTGTACCATTTCTGCTACCAATGCCTCAGGGGTCCTAACAGTAATCAGTATTGGGAAAGGTAAAAATGTCATGGAAGTCATTCTGGCACTTCAGGACATGAAGAATGAACTAATCCCCTCTCAACTGCTGCATTTCTATGCAAGAAAAGCTGGTATCAAGGCTGGGGGAAGTAAAACCCTTCTTGACTTTCCAGGGGTTCTAGGTGGAATAGTGTATTGGGCTGCCAGGGTGCAAATTTTTTCCCTTCCATCTGTCCTTAGGTGTTTCCACTGGTCACCTATGACCAAATAATCCTTTCCTAATCATCCATAGTTCAGCACAGGGCATAGTTTGGCTGACCCTCCTTGGCTCCTGGTGTGCTGAGGAGGGCATTGCCTCACCCCAACCTTGGTGCCACCTTTTCTCACATAGAAATGCAGCAATTGAGAGGGGATTAGTTCATTCTTCATGTCCTGAAGTGCCAGAATGACTTCCATGACATTTTTACCTTTCCCAATACTGATTACTGTTAGGACCCCTGAGGCATTGGTAGCAGAAATGGTACAGGGATGAATTTCAGCAACTATTTTAAGAGACCAATGGTGCTGGGCATACATCCTACTCATGGTAATGCCATTAACACCATAATATGCTGACATTTCCCTGAGAGAATAGTCCTGATTGAGTGATGGTACAGGATAGAGGATCAATGACTCAAGTTCAATGGTTGGCCTTGTTTACATGCCAAAAAACCATCAAATTGATTATGTGATATATTATGTAATCACTCGCATGCATGACTGCCAAAAATTCATGCTCCAAACCATAAAATATGCTGTCCAATTGCCATGAATATGCTGCCATTTCATCAGCAAAAAAACCCTTTCAATGAGTTGTCCTGATTAAACATGCAATATCTCAACCAAAACAAGGCCAAACAACTTGGGTAAGGTACCCTTTTGAAGCCAGGACCTAGGGCTATCTGTATGACTACTTTCAAGATTTCTTAGAATTTCCCTGATTTTTGGCATCACCATCAATGTAAAACAGCAAAACATTGAAAGGGTTTTTTGAGTCACTGTATGACCAATAATCTGACTATCTCTGGATGTGATAAAAATCTTGTTTCTGCAGTGAGTGTCCCATCTGTGGTCAACCCATAATACATGTATGTGTCATCCCACTCTGTGGGCTGCCCTTCCCATGGGAACTTGCACTTGGACAAACTCATGTCTTGATGTAAGAGTTGCAAGTTGCAACACAGCCAGAGGTTGAATGTCTTCCAGAACTGCTGCATGAGGCACTTATTGATGATGCACTTGTACAGTGTAAGGCCATGCCTCCAGTGCCATAGTGTGCTTTGGCAACAAACCAACACACAGATTTATACAATGAATGACATTCCCTTCATGTATGTGCACATCTTTTCAGCTTGTCATTGATAGCTATAGGTGCAAAGCAATGATAACACAGAGCAAGCCTGGATTCCCATGTGCACTCATCACATTCAGATTGGTTTGCCACACATCCCATCTGCTCCCCTATCCCCCACCTCATACTGACCAGCTTGCCAACATGATTGTGTTCCATGCTTTTCATTAGGTGTGAACTTGACCCTTACCCTCCTTTCTCTTCCCACAACTCTCTATTCCTTCCCTCTGTCTCTTCCTTGCTGTGGCCATCATGCTCATATAGGACATGTGGGAGGTTGCATGTGTTGAAACTACTGTCCTGATGCAAGATCATGGGGTTTGTGTGAAATGGGCTAAGGAGTTTGGAAGGGCAAGGTGGGTTTCACTTCCTCACATTGCATTATTCTTCCCCACACCACAGGCATGGGCCTAATTGACACCCAGATGATACCTTGTTGACTATGGAACTACTAGGTCAAATAAAATATATGCACCTGAGTAGATTTTACAGAGTTGTATCTTTGAAGCAAAGGCCAAGGTTTATCTGTGGCTTTTGTGCATCCTTTTACTTTAGGTAATTTCCAATAGTGTGCCACTGATGAGACAATGCTCTGTTTTGACCTAGTATACTGATTGCATGTATGTAATATCCCAGCTGAAATTTAGTTGGTGCCTGTTCAGTTAAATTCAATGTCATTTTCCTTTGTTATCCCCTTGTATGTCTTGCAAAGCAGTACCTGCACAGGCATCAGTTAAATTTCAGCCAGGATATTATGTACATACAATCAGTACACTAGGTCAAAAAAAAGCATTGTCTCATCAGTGGCACACTATTGGAAATTACCTAAAGTAAAAGCATGCATAAAAGCCACAGATAAACCTTGGCCTTTGCTTCAAAGACACAACTCTGTAAAATCTGCTCAGGTGCATATATTTCATTTCACCTAGTAGTTCCATAGTCAACAAGGTATCATCTGGGTGTCAATTAGGCCCATGCCTGTGGTGCCAGTGAGACTGATTGTGAATTATTACAATAAACACCCATGACTCATATGATCTGGGTTATGGAATAGTGGTGCCCACCTCGTGGTTTTGTCTGTGGTGATGGTCATTGTTTCAAGTTCCACAGTACACACAGGATCTTGCCCGCTTATTTCATGTTAGTGAAGGTGGACAAGCGAGTCGCCACTCTATCTTCGTCCACCATCCTTAATGATACACACCTCTTGACGGAACAAACACTTGGACCCACATGGACCCTCTCTAAATAATCTTCGTCCCTCTCCATTTTATGCCTTACACTGGTGGGTACGTATGGGCGTATCGCGAAAATCTTAGCCGAAACCAGACGTCTCTTCGGTGTCATCGTAGCTCCGATGCTTTGGAACCCAGGATGTGTTCTCGCCATACTTCGTATCTATCGCTCGACCATTTATCATGTTCCTACATACATGGCTCGTCAATGCAAGATGGTATTGAAACAGCGTCCGGATAATGATACACCTCCCCGTCGAGTCGTTTCAGTCCAACATATACTTACTCCAACGAAATGGGTTGAAAGACCTAAGGAAGTTTTACTGTATGAGCCGCAGCCGCCGGGGGCGGTATTTTTGGGACACTATTATTCTGCAGAGACGGCCATCAAAAGCGAAGGGAGATGAAACAACAGCGGGATATAAAAACATTGCTACCACGAGCACTTCTCTGGGCCACCGCAATCATCCTCTCAACCGTTTCTCTACGCGACCATCGTCGGAGCAGGTAAGCTAGACTCTAGAGGACCACGACACCACCATGTACTGATTCAAGTCATCCCCAGTTTGCATGGTGATGACAGACAAAATATGCCCGACAGGCAAGGACATCGTCGTTCACATTATCCCCATCTTTGCTGTACAGTATGTCATGGGAGTGTTGGTGCAACTTAGGAATACGGCGCTGCTCCGTATTGCCTTGTTGCCCATCATACCATGGCTTTCCTGGTGGGGTTTCTCGTTATTCGACTTTTCTTGTGGGAACCATGAAAAAGATCAAGCAAATGCTCTATTCGCCGTGAGTCTCCGCATCATCTCCGCTGTCGCTCGGGAAAAAAAGTAAACCGTAAACCCATTCCGCCAGAGTCATATGACTATCGTATGCATGCGGGTATGCGTTTGGGCTGTGGTGCAAGAGCCCTACGTTCGCGACAATGTTCCAAAATCAGAACCGACTAGCGTTCGTATGGCCTTTTGGAATGCGTGGGATCTACTCTTAGCTTCGCGTGGTATTGGTTGGAACTGGTCGCGAGGAATTCCCATTGCGCGGTCATCCAATGAAACAAGTTCAAGAGCCCGATTCTGGGCATACGCGGCAACACGCGTGGTTTTCTATGGTCTGGCTTTGGATGCCTTCACGGAAGCCATCCGCAGTTTCTCTCCGAACTTCAATTCGTGGAGAGGTGATACTATCTTTGATCCTTCCCTTCCCATGATTTCCAAGTACCTGCGTGCGCTGCAGATATCATATCTTACAGTTTGGATGGCATACTTTGGCCTCCAGTGGGGATACTATACTCTCGCTCTGGTGTTCGTCCCCATATTTCGCCAAAACCCATCGCAGTGGCCACCTTTGTACGACAAGCCGTGGTTATCTACTTCGTTGAGCGAACTCTGGGGGCGACGGTGGCATCAAACGCTCCGCTTTCCTTTTGTTTCGTGCGGTGGGATACCCCTTGCATACCTATTTGGTCCTCCGGGGGGTGTTCTAGGGACATTCTTGATGTCTGCCATCTTCCATGTCATCGACCTTCGTTCAGTCGGACGAGGAGGTAGTATCATGGCAGAGGTCGGCTTCTTCGGAATGGGTGGCGTTGGAGTGCTACTGGAGCGAGCTTGGTCCAAGAAGACAACGCCGAACCGCCGTGTTAGAGGTGTCTACGGATGGATATGGACGTTCTCGTGGATGGCACTCTGGGGTATTCCAGTTGTCGACGCGTGGGCAAAAGCAGGTCGCTTCTCGGCAGATACGTTCCCTGGTGGTTTTCAACCCACGATGGCCTTACTTTCGTTGGTGCTTCCGCCTGATGTCGATAAAGGATTTGTCTTGAAATGTCTATGTTTTGGAACGTCTCTGCCGTTCCTCGTGTATTCCTTGTTTAATCTACCCTAGCTGTCGGTTATATCGATAACTTGTACTCCAACCATGCAATAAATATGATTGTGCCTGCAGATAGACCGACGATATTCCAGCACCGCATGTGATTCTTGCAGGATATGGAAGCAACTCTGATGGCACTGACCGTCGCGGTGCTCATCGGCCCCGATCGAACGGATACAACCCTGCTCAGCATGACGGTGCGGTTGTAAGCTAGGCTAGGTTGTTAGCATATATATTACGTGATGTGATGGTGAGACCCTGTGACTGAAGCATGTACACACACATACTCGAGAGTAAATTCTCTACTTACCATGTGCACCCCACTGAAGTATCCTTAACCTTACTATGTAAGGTGAGGGGGGTCCCATTCACTTGCAATTCATATCCGGCAACGAAGGTTAGAC